>JAABKJ010009613.1:0-11161 GCA_011634705.1 Andricus grossulariae
AAATGAAAGAGTAACTTAGAAACTATCGATTGGCGTAAGAAAATGAAAATCGATTTTTTCCGCATTAGGTCCCTTTCATCGCGGACGGTCACATATTATTTACATACATTTCTAAGAACATGAAATAAAAAATTATTCAGTTTCAAGACTAGAAACATTTCAGGTGAGAATATATTCTCTTTTGCATGCTCGGGAGTGAAATTTGGTTTTGACGTGGTATTTGGCGAAAGAGACAGTCAATATCGGTCGATACTATCTCACTCCTTCATGCATAGGGCCAAAACAAAATAGCGGCAGGCCGAAATATAATCGCGTTGGTCATGCGGATTACGAACTTTCGAATTGAAATGAAAAGGTATATTTTTCAATTTTGTATAGCTTTAAGTTTAAAAAACAATACAATTTTAAGCTTTTCATATTTAGATATTGTATAATTTTTTAGACTATTTTGTTTTGTTTTTAATCCTACTGCTTTGAAATTGGTACAATGTTTAAATAGTGTTTAAATTAAAATATTTTAAAATAATAGTATATTGTGCGCTAAGGGGAAAAGGTGGCCGCTTTGAGAAGAGTTTGTATATAAACATGTTAGTTTTGAAAAGCCCTCGAGGCAGGTAGAAAGTGAGTCGATTTGTGACCGATTGACGAAATAACATTATTGAAACACACATAATATATAACTTGTGAAAAAATCGTAAACGCGCGTCAAGTACGTTACACACCATTGACAAACGTGAATTTTCAGCAATACGTAATAGTGCTGTAAAATTATGGAAAGAACTGATTTGCCACTATCAACTTAGAAATACTCAATGAGACACCGTTTTTAAAATACTAAATTCACTTTTGCTCCTGCATACCGGGGTTAAAGTACTTTCACCTCACTAAAAACAAACGTCACCAAGCACAAGTAGGCCATTTTGCGGGAAGCGGGCGTAAAAATTCGTATCTTTAACACGCATGTTTCGAAATTTCTTTTTTTAATTTGAAAAAGCTTCCGATTATTATTAAATTATAATGTTTGAGTTTAAAATTCATAATTTTTTTTCTAATTTTTAATTTTAGAAGATTAGAATTCAGAAGAGTTTTCCTTGATCAATATAATTTGTGTTTTAGTTCTGTATACTTTAAATAACACGTTTTTCAGTTTCGAATGTTTGAACCCAGAAATTATCATGATTTTAATTTTTAGTGGCCACCCTGAAATATTGCTATATTTATAGCTCTATTATCAACAAAATTTTTTTTGGAATGAGGAAGAAAATAATGAAATAAGGTTGGTTTTTCAACAAAGTAACCGATTTTCAAATTTCAAACGGGGTTTAAAAGAGAACGTAACAAAGTTTGAGGTAATATAAATCGTTTTTTTTTTCTTTTTGAGTTTTGTAATTTTGACCTCAAATTTTAAATCAGCAACATTGAAAACTCTGTAGGAGAATTTTAGTATCCGAATCACTCGACTAATTCTAGTTTTAGTGAAGCAACACTCCTATGACACGGAGGGAGGCGCCATTTCTGATACGCCATCTTGGATTTTGTGATTTCGATCTCATATTTGAATTCAGGAACATCGAAAACCCCTTCGAAACTTTTTGCCTGTCAAATTACAAAATAGATTCCAGTTCAAACGTAAAAACCACCCTTCACGCTTGAAGTGTAGGCGTTATTTGTAGTCCGACATATTGAATTGTGCAATTTTTACCTCAGATCTGGATTCAGTGACATCGAAAACCCCTAATGAGTATATCAACTTTCAAATCACTACAGATTCCAATTCAAACGTGAAACCCACCTCTCAGAAGCGAGGGGTAGTTGTTCACGCTTGAAGTGTAGGCGTCATTTGAACTCCACCATCTTGAATTTTGCAATTTTGACCTCCAATTTGGATTCAGCGACATTAAAAACCCCTAATAACCATTTCAACTTTCAAATCACTCCACTGATTCCAATTCAAACGTGAAAACCATCCCTTAGATGCTAGGGGTAGTTTCTACCCTAAACTTAAACCTTTGCCAATATAAAAAATACGTATTGATTATTTTCCAAAACTCTGCAAAGTTTTATCCAAATCGGCGAGTCACACTTCGTAGCAGTAAGCTGCAAAGTGCGGCTTGAATTGTCGATTTTGACGTGTGCAGACGACCCGAGAAATCCAGTCCCACCACTTTTAACAAATCTTTCCGTTCTGTGTGCGTGTGACTTGAGAGCTCGTCTGACTGGCTGAACACTGAAAAATTCGCCTGCTAACCCTAAGGTCCCTTTCCTGGCGGCACGTCACATATTTCTTTTAACTGAAATCTTTTAAACGCAATTTTGGACGAAAAAATACTAGACCCACGTAACATTTAATTTCTTTGTCATAAATACTACTGACGCATAAGAATCTCCACTTTGCCCTCGTAGGTATTACTGATTTGGAAACGCAGTGTATATGTACATGTATATTTTGTAATAATGAAACAAATTATTTATTTCAGCTCTCAATCGTCAGATAAACAAGAAAAACTACGTAAATCAAAGCGAGGGTCTTCAAGCAGTCAATCCATACCAACAAGTTCTCAGTTAATTACTTCAACGGCAACTTCTTTGTCTAATAGCACAGTCGTTACAACGACGAGGCGAACTGGAAGAAATAATCGCCAAACACCACCACCGTCGATAGCCGTGGCTTCCCTACAATCGATAATACAAGGTCCCACGCTGGGTACTGGTCATTTCAGCAGCGTGGGAACTGGTTCAGGTGGCATTATGGGTCCTACTGTTAAGGATTCACCGCCTAGTAGTCCTGGTTCTGAAAGTATGAGTAGCACTGGGCCAGGTAGAAGAAAGCGAAAAGGCGCTGGAACAGCTTCTAACACTCCAACACCATCTGCATCAAATACACCAACTCTAGCTAATCACACTAAAGAGGAAAAGGAGGTTAAATTGTAAGCGAAGAAGATTATAATTCCAGCTAGTATGGTGATATCAAAAAATTACAGATATGAAAACGATATATTAAAATTACAGATTTCAAAACGGAGTAAGTGCACCGCATATGCTGGGTAACCAACTTAATCCCACGTCTACGATGGCTCAGAAAATGTCAGATACGCTTTCACAAGAGCTGGAAGCACATTCCATTTTCACAGAGGCGAGTAACTGTACTACTAATTTGGTCGGACCACAATTACATAGTCGAGTAATAGCGACCGTAAGTATCTTGTTTTCAAATTTGAAAAATTTCAAAAGAATAATCGACGTTTGAATTTCGATATCGGAAGTTTTCTATTCAGAGAGCATTAAATAGTTAAATGCATCCTTATTAAATGGGTATAAGGAGTTATGTTTTTAATAACGCGAATTGTGTTTTATGTTGTTATAAGCAGTTATGAATATTTATTTTTTTTCTTATATTAGCAGTGGGTATCATGCCAGGTTGACGAGTTGGCCACTTACAATTTTGACTTATACTACCATGGGTTAGTATCAGACCACCTACTATTCACTAGTTATCTTCAGTTTCATCCATTTTGATAATACTAAATTGAAAACAAAATTCTCAAATATCATGATTGTTATCAGAATTATGCGTTTCATAGGGTTTTAGTCGGGTATGAATCTAGAACACTCAGAGCAGTGTAGTTTATGAGCTCAGACAATAATCGAGTTTTTGATAGAGGGCTTTTTCTCATAAACGATAGTCGATATTTGAATGTTCTATTTCCAAATGAGAGTGGTCGTTAAACATTAAAAGATAGGATGTTTACTATGGATTAAAAAAATGTTGATCCCTTTACAAAAGTTTTATTAAGTGAACGAAACAAAATGGCTAAAGAATGAATCAATCTCCACTGTAAAGGTCTTTTCAAGTCTGAAAATTTTTCTAATTTTCGAAACTTTAGCTTGCAGCGTTAATTATAGAGGAGTATGCAATCTCAGCTTCTTATTGTGATAGAAAGCTCTGTTTAGGCTTTAGATATTTAAAAAATCTCAAACAATTCAATTACGCAAGAAATATAATTGTTAAACATTTACATAAGTCGTTAACAAAAATTATTTTTTGGAGTTTTCTTATATTGAGAGATAAAATGAGTCCTTATTATCAGTGACAGACCGTCCCCCTATACTGTACTTTTTTCCTGATGCGTGGGATTTGAGGAAAAATGGACAAAAAGCATTTGGTAGAGTCACTGGGTGGAGACCCTGTGATAGACAATTAGGTTTGGGATCCTACTGACATGGGGACCTTTAGGTACGCTTTGTTTTGTTTGAATTGATACTCTCCTCAATAAAAGGTGCGTACCAGAAGTTTATTGAGCAAAATCAAGAAGACGCAATTTTAACCCATTTTTGAGAAAAATGTATTTTAAAAATTGCGAACGGATGGTCATCGAACTGTTGTAAAATTATTTCGAAGCGTCGGTAGCTCCCTGGTAGAGCGCTCGGTTGAAGCCGTAAGGTTGCGCGTTGGATTCTCGCTACCCGTAATTAAAAAAAAAAAAAAAATTATTGATCAAAATGTTTCCTTATTCCATTTTTAAATAATATTTAATAAAATTATACCTTTTAATGATTACTTATTCCTTATTTTCAATAAAAACTCTGTTTATCGTATTTTTACTATCACTCGTTTGGACAATTGTGCATTTTATTAAAATTCTTTATTCTTCAATAGTTTCCAGTATTTATATTTTTAAATTAGAGTAGCAAGCGTGTTTCAAATGAAAATTTCAATAATAAATACGAAATACCAGTGGATGCAGTGACTCATTTCATAGATATTTACTAGCAGGAATGAGAAGTGTCTTGAAAGTTTATTTTCACGTTTCATTTCACACGCAAAGTGTAATATGTCAGAAACGGAAGATGAATCTCTTCACAGTGACTTATCGAAATTGCAATTGAAAAATGAGCTTCTTCATTTTGAGCAGCTTTTGGTTGAAAGTGATCTTGACCCCCAGAATCTTTTACAGTTATTTCAGAAAAAGCTATGTTGATAAGAACAAACTTTTGGATAATTGCGTAACTTTCAAGACACTTCTGATTCCTGTTAGTAAATATCTATCATCAGTCACTGCATCCACTCGTATTTCGTATTTATTATTGAAATTTTCATTTAAAACACTTTCTTCCTACTTTAATTTAAAAATATAAATACTTAGAAACTATTGAAGAATAAAGAATTGTAATAAAATGCACAATTGTCCAAACGAGTGATAGTAAAAGTACGACAAACAGAGTTTTTATTGAAAATAAGGAATAAATAATCATTAAAGGTATAATTTTATTAAATGTTATTCCAAAATGGAATAAGGAAGCATTTTGATAAATAAATTTTTTTTAAAGTAGGGTTAGCGAGAATCCAACGCAAAACCTTGCGGCTTTCAGCTAAGCGCTCTACCAGGGAGCTACCGACGCTTCGAAATACTTTTACAGCAGCTCGATGTGACCATCCGTTCGCAATTTTTAAAATACATTTTTCTCAAAAATGGGTTAAAATTGCGTCTTATTGATTTTTCTCAATAAACTTCCGGTACGTACCTTTCATTGAGTAGAGTATAAATTCAAACAAAAAAAAGAGCGTACCTAAAGGTACCATTGCAAGAGTATCGGTTGAGTAACTAATTATAGTGAAACCGGGATTTAGCTCAACTGGATTGTGCTGTTACGAGAATTGACGCCGCGCCGTGGTGATACGTGAGAGGTGTTTGCGGGGGGATGTGCGGTGTGCACTCAGGCGTGACAAAACAGAGAGAGAAACAGGAGAGACAAAATAGTTCCAAGACTCTGGATTTAACGTCAAGGTCAGCCCCAAAACCGGCGCTAAATCCAGATTCGACTGCATTTGAATTTTTTGAAATTTCTACGACTTGAACAAGCTAAGGTTATAGAAATTAAATTTTTTTGTGTTACCTACGTTTAGTGGAAATTTCAATTTATCCTTCTGATTTTTCTCGCACATCTTTATTCATATAAGAAAAAAATTAAGCACGTGATAGTTTACTGTAGTGAAATTCCGTGTCGTTGATCATGTTTTTATACATTCTTCCTAAGATAACTTTTTAAATAATGCACCTATGACGAACTATGAATGACGAATTTATGCAGAATAAAAAGACCTTTGCAGTGGAGTTTATTAAGTTGTTTAGCTTTTTTTTTTGCACTGACTTAAGGCCGAATCAAGCAGAGCCGGGTTTTCTAAAAAAAATGTATATTTTGTTTAACAATCGAAAAAGTAAGAACAATAGCAGTGCCGCTCAGAGTTAGCTATCTCTGCATTTTTGCCGCGTGCCTGCGGACCCTTGTAAAACGATAGGAGGCAGATACCCCGCAGCGAGTCGAATCGTCCGGAACGAATGATCCATTCATTGTTATGAGATTAAGGCCGGTTACAAAAACTGAAAATATGAAAGCATGGCTTGATACAATTTTAATCAGCAGAATTAATTTATTTGTATAATTAGAAGAAAGTGAAAAAAAGATCCATGAAAATCGGTTAATATTTGCAGAAATAATGGAAATCTTAGGTGATAAATAACTTCTGTGCATATACAGTTATACAATGTTCATTTTTTAGTAAATGGATGTAGCAGATTCAGAAAACATGAAATATGTATCTTTTCATCAGTTCAGTTGACCTGGAGCCTACAATATTCAAGCGATTTGTTTGAAAATTTCTGAAATAATTGGCATGTATTGATATACCACACATGGAAAATAGACTGGAAAGATAACAATTTCCCTAATCTGAATATTTACTTGAAGTGCGGATGTCCGAAAGGATGCAAACACAAGTTTAAAATGTTGCAGAAGAAACAAAAACGCCTTCTAAAATAATGTTTAATCAAGGTCAAATTAAATATATACGTACTTCAAAGATATATATCTGCACTGAATTGAAAAATGGAAAAAGAAGTACTTATTATAAACTTTTTGTGAATTAAAGTACAGTCACCTCTTGATCAATATTTAAAGAATACACTTCACCCAATAACATTCAAATTGGACCCTCGAATTCCCTTTTATAGTGCCCGGAAAATGCCCCAAAAAATGCAAAATAGCTGTTTTCTACCAAATTCAAGCTAAACACGGTATTCTTTGGTATTTTTGCAGCATGCATTATTTTTAATCGATAATTGACGAGTTTAGAAGTATTTTTGAAATAATTTTTAATTGTTAAAACAATTATTATTTATTCAAACCATTTTTTCTCCTTAAAATCGTAGAAAGTCATTATTTTCTCAAATCTATGTCACAATTAACGAATGTTGAGAGTAACACCTTGTTAAAGGATATTTAGTAATTAATTAAACAATTTTCATTTTCTTCAAACAATTGCTTCTGTTGTAAATTATGAAATGTTATTTTCTGGAATTATTGACACAATGAATCCATCTATATTGATGTCCACCAAATTATATTCATGGTTATAAATAATATTTATAACCACGAATAATATTTGGCAAACATCCATGATTCTTTCTTTCGTTGCCTGGGCGTCCTATCCCCACCTGTCATTCGACTTAGAAGAAACTGAGTCGCGCAACTCCATAAAAATGTTGAAGTCTTTATTGCAACCTACAGCGCAAGCGCGGTTTAGCTGGTCATCCGACGCTACAAGACTTTTGCGTGGCGAGAGCGAACGAATCGCATGAAACCCCCTCCCAGCGACATCGACAAAACGATTCTCGCTAGTAAACGCCCACTCGGCTGCATCATGAGTGCTGCGACGCCGCTGAAGCGAAGCCCATAAGAGCACGGTCCGCGAGACCAAAAAGTCAGATCTACCCGGGCTTCGGCCCAAGCCACATCTCCCTGGTTTCACAGCTCCAACCCTTACCCGAGTGAAGAAGACCCAAACCAAGGACACCCCTCCTCTGGGTCTCCCTGGACTCCTCCCGACTGGCACATCGTCTCCATTTCCGTCCGTACAACTGGATCACCCACCACACTCGCTATCCCCAGTAGCATTTTCTCGAATCCAAGGTACGTGATATCCCCCCCCCCCAGCTACATCTCAAGCTCAAAAATCCCAATACCCACTCGGCTAGAATAAGACGCGAACCTCCAATGTAAATAGTATTAGCAATAAATCTTCACTTTAATTTTCGAATTACTTTGCTGCTCCTTTTGTTAATTAGTTTCCCTCTCCCATTCAATTTAATAACTTTGAATCAGTCTTAACCCACAGACTGACCACAATATGTAAGAGTCACTGTTTTGCAATAGTTGTTGTAAAACATTGAATATATTGTAATTTGACATCTTTAAAATTAAACTGTTTCAGAAGAAAACATTAAAAATGGCATCATTTTGTGTTAGGCATATCAAATATTGAAGAGTACTGATATATATCTTTAGTTTTCGTTTTTATTTTCTTCGTAATTAAATAAATGAAACAGAACAGAGAAGAAATTTTAAGGAAAAAAAGGTCTATACTTTTCTTTGAGCAATTGAATCTATTTCTTTAAACAATATAGGGTATATATTCTGAGATGAGGAAATACTGAATAATAAGCGACATAGTTTAAGAGAATCTCGATGGTAAGTTTTCTAGCTACTGATCCTTTATTGTTAATAGTTAGTTAGAGCTTTCGCCCTTCGACGAAGGAGCTCATCAGTACAATAAAAAAAAAGACGCCAATCCACCACCTAAAAAGAGTCCGAACTCACTGCATCAATGTATAAGCACCATCGCCACAACTCATCTATGGATAAATTAGTAATTTGGTTTTATGATAGAATAGTAAACAAAAAAGGTTTTTTTTTCATGAGACCCATCCTCCCGTCGGTCTTTTGGCATGATTAAAAATGGTCACTAAATAACCTGGTGGGCCAACACATGGCTGCCTTTAGACCGAGAGCTCAGTCTAAAGGTCAATTTTACTTGATTAGATTTTTTTTAATTTTTAAAAGTTTTTATTTAATTGGTCCTGAGGATCAATTGATTTGAAATATTTTAATGTATTTTTCAAATTCCTTGGCATTTTCAAGAGCTTTAAAAAATTTGAAGGGATTTCAAAAGATATTGAAGGATTTGAAATACTTTGAGAAATTTAAAAAGATTCCCAGAAATTTTTTACTTATTTCAATAGTTTGACGGGATTTTAAAAACTTTTATATATTTAAGGGTATTTTAAAAGATTCCAAGGCATATTCAAGTGATTTAAACAATTTCAAGGGTTTTAGTAATTTTAAGGGATTTTAATATTTTAATGAATTTCAAAGAATTTATTCACAAGAAGTGATGGATTTCGTAGGGTTTCAAAGATTTGAAGAATTTTTCAAGTATTTTTTGCAATTCATTTGAAATTCGCCCTGAATTCTTATTAATTTGTCCTAAATTCTTTTAAATTCTTTTGAATTCTTCAAAATTCACTCAATTTTACTCAATTCAATGGATTTTTAAAAGTTTTTGTTTATTTCATGTTGTAGTCTTTTAAACTCAACTTAAATTCGTACGAATTTCATCAAATTCTTCTAAGGCCATGTAACGAGTGGGTCACATGACCAAGCTAGCCCTCAATTTTTCATTCCGAACTTACGTCCAAACGAAATAAGATATCGCTCTAAAAGTTTGGAAAATGAAAGAGAAGGTAATAAAGTACATGTCTGCTTTTTTTTTGGTAGAAATTTTGAAACCAAAATTTTCGAAGAAAATAAAACTGGAAGCTGTATCGGTACTTTTTTTTGCCAATGTACGTCCACATGGAATTTCGCCAACCTTTCAACTCTATTGAACATCACTATCAAGTTTCTGCCAACTGCAAATTTTATTCGAATATGGAAAAACGGCCTTAGGTGACCTCCCAAAAGAACGAATTCAGTTGGGCACCTTATTATGAAGTGTCCTTATCCCATTATCCACGAATGTGAAGACTGGGATGCTGAGAGTCTGAGCACATTGACCACTCCCAACTTAAGCTTCACCTCTGAGTTGAGCTGTAAAGTAGGAGACTGAATTAAATGTGGGTGTGGCAAGGATCAGGATGGGAAAATTAGGAAAGAGTTGCTGTCGTATCTACTAAGAGCGTTTCAGTGCATCGGTTTCAACATGCTCGCCCCGTTACAACTTCTGCCTGGACAGTGGCCCTATCGGGCGTTCTGGTGAGATCTACCTGTCCACGTATCTTACCATCACCGCAGTCCTGCATGCTTGTAGCTCCAGCGGCTGCACCACTGTCGCTCTGGCGATCCTCGGGAAGTGAACATCATTTCAATATATTTCTAAATCCCTGCATCGTTTAATTGGGTTTAGTGTTCCTCTAAGTCAGGGGTCTCCACAATCCACAGGTGCAGCTTGGCCCAGGATCAACTGGCCATTTTCAGGATCTACTAATTTTTTTTTACGGGAAACTGAGAGAAAATTAATGACTACTTGAAAGTAAATGTGTGACCACTTGAAAGAAAATCTTAGATGACAGGGTACGGTTCGTAAACCGAAATTTTAAATGCCCAATTTTTTCTCCTGGGTAAGCAACTCTGAGGCACTTCGACTCAGGTAAAGGATGCTGATTCTTTTTTACAGTTCTATGTCAAAACTGAGTAGATGCGACCTATTGGCTCGGGATCGCCAGTAGATACAGGATCTACATTTGGAGAACCCTGCTCTAAGTTCCCTTCCTCTTCATTCTCTGCCTGTCTGGAATGGGTAACTGCCAGTTGCTATGCTACCGCCAGCACAGCCGTCAGTCATAAGAAGACAGCTCATGACCTACCGTTACGTCAATGCGAGAACACCTCTGCACAACTTATGCTTATTATTATTTTTTTTTAATTTTCTGTCAGTTTTAAAGTTTGATTTCTATATCAATCTGAATATTTTAGATGGGACTGTCCTGATATATACCATAAGTCATGGACTCATCTTTGTTATGCAATGAATTGATCTTATGAGAATAGTATGTCTAATTGGACATATGTATCCGCAGTCTAGGGTGGTCCAAAATGGCGACTTTTAAATAAATGCAAACGATCCCCCCAAAAAGTTCCGAAATCCAAAAAAATAAAGGTCCTATTTTTTCTTTTTTCACAGATTTGATTTTATATGGTGCCCGTTAGGACTTGAAATTTACATGGGAAAATGCATGGGAAAAAGTCATTTTTTGGTATTTTTCGAATAATTGTTCAGGGTTAGGGAAAAGTTGACATTAAAGTTATAAGGCTTCTAGAGTACTTT
>JAABKJ010009615.1:0-11160 GCA_011634705.1 Andricus grossulariae
CGGTAAAATTGAAACTTTACGTGCGCTTGGCATATACCCCAGAAATGATTTGTTACAAAAACATTGACAAAAAATATTTGTGGCAGTGGGACTGCACGGTAAAAGTGAAACTTTACGTGCGCTTGGCTTCATATAGAGTACACCAATATTGAAGACGCGCATGAGTGCAAAGGAGCTTGCATAGTGGTGGAGTAGTGGGGGGATCTCATAGAAAAAGAGCGCAGAGAGAGAGAGTATATACATGCTTTTCGTAGCGTGGGAATAGTAGGAATATCGAAGAGGAGTCTTTAGAGCAATTACGAATTGCCGCACAGAAGAAAGACGCGATTACAGCGAGAAGGTATAGAAAGTATACTTGTAAGAGAGAGACAGAGACTTCCGTTCGTACGTTCGGTCGTTTTTTTAAACTTTACTCTCGTCCCAAAAGAAGTTTCACTTCAAAAATAATGTTTAGTCCCGTATGAAATTTCGACAGAGATGTTCGATAATTTTTAAACGATCAACTGCAATTCTATCTTATGAGTCAGAATGAAAGGCGCTATGACAAGTCTGGCCTTTTCGATCATCAACTATCGCCTCTCTCTTTCGGAACCATAAGATGGAAAAAGAGAATAGCAAAGGGGCCATTCACAAAATACAGAATACATTTTTCACTGACATTTAACACCCCCCCCCCTTGCGTGATGCTTTTTTCAGTGTTCTTAGCACGGATAATGATACTTTGACAGACCCCCATCCTCCCCTGAACGTATCACGTTTTTTGTGAAAAACCCCAAAAGAGATTCTATCGGTTAGATAGAGCCATCGGATTGCCACCCTAATTTTTTTTATTAGTTGAATGTTTGTAGTCGCATCAACTGCCAGGGTCATTAGCGACTGTACTGTAGAGTTAATTATTAACTGTAGGGTATCTGTAGGGTATTATACCAAGGGACAGAAGCAAAGCTTTCAGAAAGCACGTCCAGCCTCGCTTCCTGCTTTGGGAATCGAACCCGCGCCAGCGTGGCTGCCAAGGCTGCAGTATTGAAACATTAGACAATCACTATACCATCTGAGCCACGATGACTCCCTAGAGTTTAAAATTGAAAGTCTTAACCTTCAAGCAATTTTTAATCGAAGACGTTAAAAATGTAATATACATATAATGAGGTAAAAACTTCATCTAATAAAATATTTTCAAATAAGTTTAATTCACAGTTGCCTACACAATATCTAATAGACATGTGTCATCATGTATAACAAATACACGTGAACTGCTAAAAACAATGAATTAGAATAAAAAATAATTTATAAGCAATTATCAAATTATTACTATTCGAAAGGTTAGATCTAGGTTTCATCGAAATTTAAAATATATTTAAAACTCGTTTGCAACAAGTTTTCAGAAATTTGGTCAAGTTTATAATTGGTCTCAAGCTGTATTTCATAAGATTTGAAAATTCCTGAACAATAGATCAAATTTTCCATGAAAATATAAAATACATTAGCGATCGAAAATGTTTTCCGATGTTTTTATATGGTGTACTGCAAATTCTCATACAATGCAATTACAAATTTCTGTGCATGATAGGTTTTGTTCTACAATTATAAATTAGCGTAATACATATTCGAAACCGAAACAACGGCTTAGCACGCATTATTATCGGTATTACAATCTGTAATAGCCCTTCAACACGTATCTCTGAATACATTACGTCGATTGATGATTAAGGGATATACTATTAAAATCGTGATTTTGTAGCGAATTAGCGTATTTCATTGTAGATTTTCGATATATAACCACGAAAGTTCATCAATTAGTTAATAATCAATAAAAACATTGACTCATACAAATATTATTTGAATTTATAAATTTTACAATCGTTTTCATTTACTGATTCGGTAAATAATTCTGGAATATCTTCATAATTTAAATCATAATCAACGTCAAACTATTTACATCCTTCACTAAAAAATAGGTGTGTCACAGAAATCTCGAAAGCGATGTTGTCGCTTTTCCTCAATGTTGATTGGGTAATTTGAAAAACTCGAAGGAAAGAATGTTACCAAATTCACATACATAATTAGGAATTCAGTTTCACTTGAAAGGCAATGACAAAGAATGGCACATTTTGTGTGCATAAGAAAACTGACAAGAATGTAAGATTCACTAATGTAAAATTTTATTATTTAACTAAAGCCAGACATATTTACCAGAATCGAAATATGTATTTGACATTAGCAAAAGTAACTTTTTTGTCAAATATCAATCAAAAGTTGTTTTTTTCACAACAGGTGAAACCTTACCATTTTGCAATGTTTTCATTGCATTATTTAAATTGAAGTAATTATTTTCGAAAATTAAAAATTACCCTTTAATAACGTTAATTATTGCCGGCGATTACTCAAAAATCACTATTTTGTGGTTTGGCATTTAGTAACGACTAAGTTAAAGTTGGTTTGAAGTACTTGGTTAATTTAATTTTCTTCACAAAACATGCTATTTATTTCCAACCTACTGATTAAACTGTTTAATTAATGAGTTCTGTGAATTAGGTGACTTACCAAACCCTAAAATTTATAAACGCTCGTTATTTTCTGACATTTTCGAGGCTTAAAAATGCGAAAACTTTAAATTTATTAATTTACCAGTTAAATAGTAAGATTGCGATAAATGTCATTTTTCAGTAAGAAAATGAAATTAATCCAATATTTTAAAATCCATATTTAGCGGCATCGATAAATCAAATTCGGAATAACAAAATAATTTTTACTTTTTATTGACCGTTCTGAATTTTTCTTTCAGGACTGAAAGCAACCTTACATCTAGAAGATCAATAATGATAATGCAGAAAAAAATTTGTCTATATATATTTTAAAAACTCTTATTGACAACGGTCATGCAGAATGTTATTAGGAGTCATCCACAGTTTATGTAAGACATATGTGAAATACATGAATTTTGAAGAAAACAGTCGAGTGTTCAACTCAAAAAGTTAGATTTAGAATAAAAAATGAAAAAATTAAATTTCTAATTAAAATTATCAACTTTTAATCAAGAAAAAGGGAATTTTTAACAAAATTGTTGATTTTTCAACAAAAGTTATGAATCTTCGAAAAAAATAAATTGTGAACGAAAAGTGTAGTAGTTGATCTTCCCACCAAAAAATACTTCATTTTTCAATCAAAAACAGTTAAATTGAACTAAGAAATACGAATTTTCAATAAGACGAATTTTTGACAAAAGAGTTCAATTTTCAACCGAAAAATATGCATTTTCTACCAGAATAATTTATGTTTTAACCCAAAAAGACGAATTTTCAACAAAATAAGTTTGTTTTTATACTTAAAAGGTCAATTTTCTAGCAAAAATGGAATAGCTACATTTTCAATAAAAAAAATTATTTATCAAAAAATTTTTTTTTTTTCTGAAAAGTCGTTAAATTTTTAAACTGAGAAAAAGAATCTTCAACTTAATTGATGAATCTTGAACCAAAAATAAAATAATTTTGAACCAAATAGTTTAATTATCAACCCAAAAGATGGATTTAGTACAAAAAAAGACAAATCTTCAACCAAATTAATTTTCTACCAAAAAAGAATAATTTTAAACTAAATACATGATTTTTCAACAAAATTTTGAATATTTGACGGAATTTTCAACCTGATAGGTAAATTTTCAGCTATAGAAATGAATTTTCAAACAAAAATATGAATTAGTCACTAAAAAGATTAATATTCTACCACAAATGACAAAGTTCCAACAAAATACAGAAATTTCCAACAAAATAGTTGAATTTTCAACTGAGGAAGATAAATGTTCAACCAAACATGGAATAGTTGAATTTTCATTTAAATAAATTCATTTACGATGAAAAATGTCAAAAAATAGTTAAATTTTCCAACAAAAAAAAGGGTTTTCAACTACAATGGTAAATAATCAATAAAAAATGAATTTTTAACCAAGTAGTATTACTATCAACCAAGTCATTGAATTTTCAACCAAAGAAGGTTTTTCAGTCACTGTTTACGAATAGCCAAAATCTTAAAAATGTAATCAAATTGTTATGTTAGGAGAAATATCCTGGGACTAAAGTAAAATTGACAGTATGATCTGAGCAAGAACTGATTTAAAACCCCTGTACATTTTAGATTTTCCGCTTTTCTTATTAAGACATATTCATCTTGAAAAATATGGAAAACCTCTAAAGTGACAAGTTTTGAAGTGAAATTTGTCGTATTACAGGATCAAGATGAAAATATAGAAAAATGGTTATTTTTATTTTATTGTAAAAATATTATTCTGAGTGTCATTTGGCTATCAAGATACTTGAGTTTAGGTCAAATATAAATTGAAATACTGTTGTATGCATCTATCTTGATTAAATAAAATATGTGAATATGTCCAGAAAACGTGGTAAATGGAATGTTATAGAAAATTCGAAACAAATTCAAATGTTCGAATTTAATTCTACATTGATAAATAGTTAACTTTGAAAATGTATTTTTTATATTTTTAAACGTTAAAAAATATATTAAAAGTACGGTATCGAAAGTGCAAGTACAAGCACAAGTGGCGAGTCATAATTTGTTAATGAGTAAAATACTCTGCTTATTTTAAGGAATTGTAAGTAAATGAAACAAATTGTTTTATTTATATTGAATTCACTAGAATTTCTTCGCCATAATAAAGAAACGTCTGTAAATAATACACAGTGTTCTCAAATTATATAAGATTTTCTGTAAAATCTATAACAAAGTTTTGGAAAATGAACAGAGTTTATTTTTCTTAAGAAGGGATAATTAGTGCGCTTGTAGCGTGGATAATGTTCTAGTATTTTAATACGACAGTGATTCAAATATAATTAAACAGAAAATAATAATACAAGCTATCTATCAATACCAACAGATTACTCCACTCATTGACAAAACATAACTGGAATAAAGAAGTATATTTTTATTTAAAACAGCTTCACACCTTATAAATTTGGATATTGCGTTTTTTGAAATTTATGAAAATTTTGTTTCTATAAATTGGGAAACCATTGGTGTCAATATTCAGACAATCGCAATAAATAAATTTTCAAAGCTATCACAGTGTGCCTCGACTAACTTTAATCCAAAAGGGCTTGCATATGCTGTTTTTTCTGAATATACTTCTGGGATGCCCCTCGATCATTTTGAGCCCAAAAAGAAAAAATAGCTTGGGCACTTTTTGAGGCAACTCCTTTTTTGATTTTTTGAAGAGGTTAATCAACATATTTTAATGAAAATAAGTTAAACGTGGAATTTAATTGGCTCAAACCATTCAGTTTGGCATCCAAAAAAGGGCTACAGGTGCTGATCATCTTATGAGAACTGAAACCCTTCAATATTTTTGAATAACGGTGAAAAAAGTGGAACAAATCAGTTTTTTGAAAATTGCTTTATTCCAGTTCATCCTATGTCCCAAACAACTTAACAAGTCGATTTTAAGCGAATAATTTGAATAAAAAAAAATATATATAGTTTTGGGGAAGTAACTTATTTCCGGTAGATATCTGGTAAAAATTGCCGAATAATTAATGAAAGAAGACTTAATTTTGAGTAGATTTAAAAAAACATTGCTCTAGCTCTAATAGGACCAAAATTATGACCTTTTGAATATGACCCTGCTTTATGAAACGTTGTTTAACATCAATTTTATAAATGAAATTTCTCGTTTTTCAAAAAAACACATTTCCTTAGCGTTTTAGGTAAAACTTGCAAGTAAGTTCTTTAAAAAAGACTTGATTTTGAGTAAATCTAAAAAACAATGCTCTAGCTGTAATAGAACCAAAATTGTGGCCTTCAAAATATGGCCCTTTTTTATGAAATTTTGTTTAACATACATTTTTTAAATAAAATTTATCATTTTTAATAAGAACTCATTTCCAGAGCAATTCAGGAGAAAGTTGCCACCAGATATGTTAAGGAGTACCTAATTTTTAGCAAATCTAAAAAAAATAATGCTCTAGCTCCAATCGCATCGAAATTATGGCCTTCTGAATATGATTCCTTTGTAATGAAATTATGTTATTGATAATTTTTTTAACAAATAATGCTAGAGCATTATTTTGTTTTAGATTTGCTAAAAATTAGGTCCTCCTTAACATATCTGGTGGCAACTTTCTCCTGAATTGTTCGGGAAATCAGTTCTTTTGGAAAACGATAAACTTTATTCAAAAAAATTGATGCTGGACAAAATTTCATTAAAAAGTGTCATATTCAGAAGGCCATAATTTTGGTTCTATTGCAGCTAGAGCATTGTTTTTTTTTAGATTTACTCAAAATTAATTTTTTTTTTTTGAATAAGTTACTGGCAAGTTCCACCTAAACCGCTGAGGAAATGAGTTCTTTTAAAAGACGAGACATTTTATTTATAAAATTAATATTAAACCAAAATTTTTCATTCATTTCACTTCCATTCAAATAATTCGCTTAAAATCGACTTCTTAGGACCATTACTCCCAAACTCTTAAAAAAAGAACATTCGATTTTTTTCCATTTTGCAGAAAATATCAAGCACTTTAATTCGTGTTTAGGTGTTTGGGAGACATGATGCACTGGAATAAGACAATTTTCAAAAAACTGATCTTTTCCCACTGGTTTCACCTTTTTTCAAGAATATTGAAAGGTATCAGTTCTCGTAAGATGTTCAGCACCTGTAGCCCTCGTTCGGATACCAAACTGAATGGTTTGAGCCAATCAAATTCCATGTTTAACTTGTTTTCATTAAAATATGTTGATTAACCTCTTAAAAAAAAGAGTTTTCTCAAAAAGGGCCGCAGCGATTTTTTTCTTTTTGGGCTCAAAATGATCGTGAGGCATCCCAGAAGTATTTTCAGAAAAAAAACCGGCATATGGAAGCCCATTTGGGTTGAAGTCAGTTCGAGGCATACCGTGCTATCTTAGTAGTGCAGGAATCCGGATTTCTCACGCAAAAGAGGCAGTTTCAATAAAGCATCAATTTCGAAAATCCTCAGAACATAAGTTTTTTTAATTCATTACCAAGGAGATTTTTTCCCCATGATGTATTCACATCGAATTGGTTTTCATAATTTGAAAAAAAAATTTTGTAAGACAGTCAAACTTTTCTCCGTGTATGAATAGAAAGATTTACAACGTTCCATTTTTCGAAGACATTACAATTCTTTGTAGCAGAATATTAAATTATTAAAATTATTAATCGATTCATCCATTTTCTGATCTGATTCTGAGATTGTGGTCACGTAGGTGCTACTAGAGCAACGTAGACGATGTACACAAATGCTGGCGTGCCTTACTTTGCCGACTGTCTGACTAGTGAATATTTTATTAAATCCATAAAGCGAAAGCACGCACGCAAATTTCGGAAAGTACCTCCTATTTTGATCTCAATATTGATATAATAGAAAGATACATACACCTCTCGATTGATGAAGCAAATACAACAAGATTGTAGCTTTATTTGTGTTAAGAAATACAAAGGTTTTCAATGTACAAATCAGACTAACAATATTAGTAAAAAACTGAAGTCTTTTTTTCGAAGTGAGGTACCCTCAACTGGGGTTATTTTGATTTCCCTGTGCTATTATGACCTTACGAACCTACCTCCTTTTCATTCAAATTTTTTTCTTCGATTTTATTTGATAAACGCCTTAAATAAAACACAAAAAATACAATCATACAGACTCCACAGACAATGATGCTCTTGAAACAGGGGAAATAGAGTGATTCATCACGAAAATAGGGGAATAGTAAGGGGATAAATTTGGTTAAATAAAATTAATATATAGGTGTTATATTGCATGCAATATGAAAAGCTTCAGATTTTAAGTCAAAATATATTGAATTTTCAATCAAAAAAGATTAATTTTCTAGCAAAACAGATGAATTTTTCATGAAAGAGTTAAGTTTTTAAGTTAAAAAGTCAAATGTTTTAGAAAGCAGTTGACTTTTCAACCCGAAAAATGAATATTCAACCTTCGACGGCAAATTTTCAATCAAAAGGTCGAATTTTTAAACAAAAAAGATTCCAGTTCAACCAAAAACAGTTGCATTTTTAAACAAATAGTTGAATTTTCAAGCCAAGAAGACGAAATTTTTATAAGACAGTTGAATTGTCAATCCAGAAGACGAGTTTTCCATCCAAAAAGACAAATAATCTACAAAACAGTTAAATTTTTAGCAAAATAATTAAAATTTTAACAAAATAGTGGAATTTTTACAAAATATTTAAGTTTTTAACAAAATAGTTAAATTCTCAACTAAAATTATGAATCTCTAAAAAAAAAATGAATTTTTAACAAAGAAGTTCAACTTCCAACTAAGTAGTTAAATTTTTAATAAAAAAAAGATTTATTCTCAACGATGAAAATAATAGTTAATGTTTCAATTGAAAAATACTTTAATTTTTAATCAAAAACAGTCGAATTTAACCATAAAGATGAATTTTCAAAGAAAAATGTAATAGTGTATATTTTAACCAAAGAGACAAATTTTGAACAAAATAGTTAAATCCTCAACCAAGACAGATTAAACTTAAGCCACACATTTGCATTTTAAACCGTAAAAGATCAAATTTCTACCAAAAGCGATGAATTTTCAAATTCAAATTAAAAGGGCGCATTTTCAACAAAAGAGTTGAAGTTTCAACAAGGAAAAATTTTTCAGTCAAGAAAGAAAGAGAATTTCAAGAAAATCGTTAAGTTTTAAAAATAAGGTGATTTCTCTAGGAAATAATGAAATTTTCCACTCTAAAATATTAATTTTTAACAAAAAAGTACATTTTCAATTAAATGGTTGAAATTTAATCTAAACCCCCAACAATTTTCAACAAAAAATTGAATAGTTCAATTTGCAGAAGCAAAAATTAATTACAAAGAAAAAAAATAATAATTTGCAATGAAATAGGTAAACCTTTAACCAAGTAGTATAATCTTTAAGCAAATATGGAACAGTTAAATTTTCACTTAAAAAAAAAATTATTTCCAAAAATGTCAAATCTTCTACCAATAAATTGACTTTTGAACAAAGTAGTTCAACGTTAATCAGGTAGTTAAATTTTCAAACAAAAAAGGCGATTTCTCTAGAAAACAATCGAATTTTCAACCTGAAAATATGAATGTTCAACCAAAATGTTAATTTTCAACCAAATGGTTGAATTTTGAACTAAAAGCGATCAATTTTTAAGAAAAAATGGAATAGGTGAATTTGTAATTGAAACAATTAATTTCAAGCAAACAAAAAAAAAACGAATTTTCAACAAAAATTTAAATCTTTCATCAAGTAGTAGAATTATAAACTGAAGAGATGGATCTTCAACTAATATAGTCAATTTCAAGAAAGTAGGTCAAGTTTCAATCAAAAAGGTTAATTTTCTGACAAAAAGACGAATTTAACCTTGAAAAAATAATTTTCAACTAAAGCAAAAACGAATTATAACCAAAATAGTTAAATTTTCAATCGAAGAGATGGATTTTCAAGTAATCAATTGAATTATTAACAAAATAGTTCAATTTTTAGCCAAGCAGTTGAATTTCGAATCACGAAGATTAATTCTTTATCAAAGAGGATGAATTCACAACAACAAAATAACATAAGTTTTTTACCCAATTTTTAAATTTTGAACTAAAAACGATCCATTTTCAACCAAAAAAGGGTATGGTTAAAATCAATTGTATTAACTATACAATTGATTTTTAATGAAAAAGATTTCATCAAAACAGTTAAATTTTCAACAAAAGAGATGGACCTTCATCTAATAAAATAAATGCTTAAAAAAGTAGTTCATCTTTTCACCAAGTAGTTGAATTTTCAATCCAGAAGACTAATTTTCTACCAAAAAAGATAAATTTGCAAATACATCAATTTCTCATCAAATTGTGAATTTTTACCTATAAGCGATCAATTTTCAACTAATAATGAAATAGAAAATTTTTTAGTTAATCAAAGTAATTTTCAATACAAAAAACGAGTCTTCAACACAATAGTTCAAAAATATAATAGTAGACTTATCAATTGAAAAGAATTGACTTTCAAAGAAAAGTAGTTGAATTTTTTTATTAGGCTTTATTAATTCAGTTCGTATTTAGGTGAAAAACAAGAAAAAGGGGAAGTTTCTTGAAAACACAGGGAAAAAGAGGAGTTCTTTAAGAAAGTGGTAAAGAGGACAATAGGGGGAATGCGCGTGAGGTTTGTATTCAGATGCTTGACGTGTGCAAAAAAAAACCCTAATTTTTATTTTTTTTTTAAACATTTCAGGAAATTATTATTCACACTTATATTATCCGTGTGTGCTGACACATTCTGCGTTAAACTCTGCCCCTACGCTGTCCTCCTTAGAGATTTATTCCATAAAAAATTTTTTTGGTGTGATTTTGTTGTATATCCTACTACTATTGTCCATAATATGTACAGAAAGGTCTACTAAAAAAAATAAAATGCCACGGATTTATTAAGCATAAATGTTGGCTTTTATTTACCACGATATGTACCATAATAGTCCCGGTTGACGGTAGTTATTAACTTCTGGCATTATATTTTTTAGAATCTAAAAGAAAGATAGGTATGGTTTTTTGCCTTAGTGTCACGACATCGGCGAGTGCTTTTTATTTAGCATGAGGCGTTTCACAGAAAACGTAATTGCTCCAAGTGACGGAGAAAACAGTCACGTGACGGGTGCGGTTATCTTTGACCTAAATGACCTACGGTAGACACAAAAAAGGGAAAAGTGTCTTCTCCTCCCTGTCGAGACATCGATTTGTATATTTTGAAAAAATCTTTGAAAACATAAAATAAAAAGTCACCTTGTGTAACAAAATTGCATAAAAAGCCTCAAGGATGTAAACTAGGGTGGTCCAAAAAACGCTTTTTACCCTAGAGGACGAGCGGGGGGGGGGGGGCACAAGTTTCCATTTCCGCAGAAAAAAAATCAATATTTTTCTTTGCGAAATTCGAATATTAACACGCGCCGTCGGGCACTTCAAAATCCCATTTAATTAACATGGGGAAATTTTGGATTTTCGAAAAGTTGAACTCATACTTCAGGGTATGATCAAAACGTGCTAACTTTTTTAGGGATGGAAGAGGAGTACCTATAAAATACAACCATACTAATAACTTTAATTTTTTACCACCCCCCCCGCGCCCCAAATATGACTCAAAAATAAAAAAAGTACA
>JAABKJ010009616.1:0-11160 GCA_011634705.1 Andricus grossulariae
ATAAGCAGTACCAGCTTGAGATACAGAAATAAATATGATATATATTTGATATAATAGTGTTGAACATAGTGTAGAAATGTTCAGATTTTGGACAAAATCGAGTGCAAAGCACGAGATACGTGATGAGAATGTGTTCGTTAAAGTCAGAGAAGCTTTAACAAAAGAGAAGTCACAATCACGAAATTACAGTTGTCGATGATTTGAACTTTAATTTTAAAAGGTCTGGGCGCAAATGTAGGGAAAATACAAAGACCGAGCGCTTAGCGCGAGGTAAACACATCATCGAACGCGAAGCGCGAGATAAATACATGATCGAGCGCGAAGCGCGAGAACTGATAGTTGCGCGCCATAGGTGCGCTCAAACTTGGGAGCGAAGCGAGCCGCGCGCAAAGCGCGCGATGAGAATGTGCCCGCGCAGCGGGCAGATTTTTTTTTTCAATTGAAACGCACTTTGAAACGGTGAGCGCCTGTTTTTATTTCACCATTGGTACACTCCCAGTGGCGCGTTGCCGGTTCCCAGGCGCAGAAAATTTAGCATATTTTCAATTAATAAAAAAAAAACAGCAAAATCATTTTTCGAAAAAAATTCATTCAAAAATTCAAAAATTCATCCTTGTAGCCGTATTTTGTATTATTCTGAAACCCGATTCATTTAAAGCACCTCAAGACTTCTCACGCAATTCTGTTACACAAGATGGCTTTGAATATTTCTGAACTTGACCAAAGATCGAAGCGTTGAACAGCGCTTAATATCTTTTCAGTTTATTTTAACGCGTTCGGTTTCCAATTTTTCCAAATATTTTGTACGTTTATTCAAGAATTTGTATTGAAAGTTCCGGTTTTAAAATGTTACTTGTGAAGTTTGAGTTTGGGAAGTTTTATCAAAAGTCGAGAATTTTTGTGATATTTCTGGATATTTTTAAGCTAAAAATGTGACGGATTTCTATAAGTCTCGAAACTGGGGAGTTTTTTTGGATTCCTGATAACAATTCTGAAATCTGCAAATAAAAAATCGACATTTTTTATCCAAATGGCCCAAATATTTGTTAATTCAAAAAACTGGTTATTTCCATGAATTCAGAACTAAAGATTTTTTTCGTATTTCTGATCGCACACCACCTTATTATGTTATGGTAGTTGTGCGGAGAATGATGTAAGATAGTTTAGGATATGTTTTGGGTAAGAAGAATGGCAAAAGAAATTTGGTTTTTGGTTTTGATACCATATGAGCTGGGTAAATGTATTGTAGGATAATCGACCAGAATGAATGATAAAAGGTAAAGTAGTGGAAAATAAAGTAGTGACAGGGCAGTGTAAGCTTCGGAACTAGATCACTTCGTATGTGAGAAGGAGGTAAATTATTAGGATCAATTTGGTTCTTTGTTTTTGACAAAATCAGTGGGTTCAATAGCGGAAGTGTAAAGAAGATCCAGAGAAATTTTTTAGTTGAAATTGGAGATAGCACTAGATTTGGGGCTGACCTTGGACCTGACCTACCCTAACCGAACCGGAAATATCTCCACTCTGAACGTAAACAGTCAGGGGCATATAAACCGTTTCCTGTGGATTTTACTGTGTGTTGAAAAATATTTTGAAAATTGTTTCTCTAATACGGACACAAGCGTAAACTAAATATTTAACGGAAATGAAGGAAAAATTTTGCTTTTACACTTTAAAATACATGTG
The DNA here is from genome assembly GCA_011634705.1 of Andricus grossulariae. Classification (NCBI taxonomy): domain Eukaryota; kingdom Metazoa; phylum Arthropoda; class Insecta; order Hymenoptera; family Cynipidae; genus Andricus; species Andricus grossulariae. The sequence continues at coordinate 1,687 of JAABKJ010009616.1, forward strand.
TTTCCTGCTTACGCACTCAAAACGTTTGCGGGCCGTTGAGCATCTCGTTTAAAAGGAGAGTTTTCTCTGGAATATTCGGTCCAGATACTCTGTCGCTCATTTGATTAAACCATTCGAAAAAAGCAGTATCCAAAAACACATGACTACTTTTACCAAAACATCGCACGTCAACACTTCAAGTGGGAAGCACGCACTTTTGCGTATGTCACGCATAATGATGACGCAGTTTCATAACCAGACACATGAGGAAGTTATTTAACAGAAAATCACTTACTTTTATAAATATTAGATAAACTGTCCACGAAAAAGACAGTTTTCACCATTCTCACATCAACACTTGACAGTTTGACATTATAAAACAGTACAGTGGGACTACGATGCCTGAAGTCGATGGGACCTCTCTTTCTACCATGCGAGATAGACAAAGACGATCTGATTCTGTACCAATGACAGGTCTCTTCGTTTCGAAACGATCGTACTTTCTCTATCTCTGTCTATCCAATACTTCTTCTTCTTTGTTTTCTTTGTCGAATTGTAGAGCCTATTGGTAGCTATGACAGCGCCACGAATTCAGAAGGAATTTGAATTGCAATTAAATATTATCAAGAAATCTTATAGTAAGTGATTAATTTTGAACCGTAGTATAACATTTTTGATTAAAATGAATTGATATTTACTGCTATTTCTCATTAACATTGCTCCAATAACTTTGCGATACTACTTGGCGATATATATTCGCGTGTCAGATGGCGCTGTTGTCAATGTCAAAGACAGACTCATTTCATCGCACGAAATAATCCGATCAGTCCCATCGGCTTCAGTTGGCTTTAGACATCAAAGCCCTATTGTTGGTCGACGTGAGCTCGCCATCATGCTTAGTAGCTATATGTGTGCTTCCCACTTCGAGTGAACTGTCGCAACATGATGACGCAGTTAGACAGGTAGGCCGTTACGGCACAGCGCCTTACCGAAACGCTCCTGTTTTGTCACGTCTTAGTGAACTCCGAAAACTCCGCGCAGATCCCCTCAACCATACCCGTGGTGCGGCGTCAATTCTCGGAAGGGATATATCCGGTGGCACTATGTCCGAGTTTGATTGAAATGATGTGTCTACTGATGTTGGATAAGCTAGGTTCAGAATATTTGTTTTTAGAAAGCAATAAATTCGATTACCTGCAATCAATCTGGGAACTCGTATTGGTTATTTTATCGCTTATGCCCTATTTTGTGATTACTGGTTTTTCTGGTAACGTTTCGAATTCTTCAGTAACACTACCGGATCCTGTTAAGGATGTTCTTTTAAACCAGTACGGATCAGCTTGCCACTTAAAAGGTCACAATAAAGCTATGGATGCAGTACTTGACTATTATGGGCAAGTGTCTAGCAAAATTTGGAAGTCATTAGGACATGGCAAACCAAAATTAGAAGATCTTATAAAATCGATGTGCCAAGAAGATAAGAAATTTGAATCATTATCGGAAGATGTTGTGAAAGGTGTCTGCAAATCGGAAGCAAAACAATCAATAATTGTACCAGATATTACTAAAAAGACTTGTAGTGTGATGTACACACTTCAAGTTTCCTGAAAATTCCATCTGCATCTATTAGATTACAACTGTGGTTACCTTATTTTAAAATTTTACAACTTATTTTCTTGATTGAAATTTTAATAACAACCCTATTCTTGTTTAGCATCGAAAACTGTAGTAAAAATATCACAACAAGTATCACAGCAAAATATCCACACGTGTAGGAAGATGGTGTGGCTATTGGTATTCTTAACAAAACGGAAGATTGAGGTAGCGATCACAAAAAGGATATTGCTGGTGTTTATTTTTATAAAATTGGAACAATGCCTTCGAAAAATACTTTCGATACTTGAACATCATTTTGGCTACTAAAAACTGTTGAATGTCGATGTCGAAACTCTTCTGTCGGTAACCGGCTGCGCTCGGGGGTTTTGGTTTTCTACAGGTTTCCTCTCCTTTGGCCAAAAGTCCATGCAAATGTGAGCGTTTCTAATAAAAATCCGGCTGTAAAAGGTGGGGCTTTCAGATAGCATTATATAATTTTTACCTGATGTTCTTTAAAATTTTACATCCAAAACATATCTAGAATAATTTCAAAGTTTGAAGTTTTTAACGAAAGAAGTGAAATATGTGTAATTTAAGAATAATAAAAGTTGGCAACTTTATTTGTACTTCCTTTCATAAACCCATAGTGAGCGATCAAGCACCGACTGAGAGAGGTTCTGTTCCATGCTGAATTACCGAAGTCGGTAATGCTCTCAGTCGGTGATGCATATCCCCCACGTAAATTGAATCATATTCGAGATAGCAGGGACCTTAGGTGAGTAAAAGATTCAAAATTAGCGTGAAAATTTAAAAGTTGAACCAGCGACGGAAAATCGGTGTAAAAATTAAACAGTTGTGCTTAGCTTTATTGTCTACAAAAATGAAGATGTATTTAAAAAATTTTGAAACTCTACCGATTCTTTGGACGATTTCAAATTCCCGGTTATTTCATGGTCAACTAAAAGGTAAATATTCGTATTTGCCGCAAAACGCAAACATTTATTTTAATTCATGACCTTCATTCCAAATATCCTTAAACACAACAGAGCAAAAAATTGCAAAATAAATCAATGAACTGATGAATTTTGAACTAAAATGATTAATCTTCAACACGAAAATGTGAATTTTTCACAAAGCAAATACATTTTCAAACAAATAGTTTAATTTCTCAAAAAAAATATTAATTTTCAACCAAATAGTTAAGTTTTCATCCAAAAAAGATACATTTTCAAATAGAGATGAATTTTAGTACATTTTTAGTATATAAATCCCCAATCTAATAAAGACACTCATATGCCCTGCGACTGTAGATAAAGTAGAAATCACTTTTCTAAATTGAACAAAATTATTAAAATAATGAAAACTTGAAATTTTCTGCAATCAGAAATAAATTCCCGCTATTTTAATTGAATTCCCGGTCATTCCCACTCAATTTATTCACGGAATTAACAAAGAATGTATTTTGAATAACTTTTTTCTACGATACTTTGCAAATTTACAATAATAATTAATCATTGAAACAAATTTCAAACATAAATTCAGAGTTTCGCTATTTTTTAGCTGACACAAAAACATGTATGCAGCTATAACCACTTCAATAATAAGTACAGTTTTTCTATATGAACTAGAATATTAAAACCAAAATTATTCGAACATTTTAATCAAATTCATTTTTCAAGAAAATATATGCACTATATACTCCATAAGAATTAAAAAAGCATACATATTTTATAATGGTAAGAACATCCCTTTTCATGAATTTCAGTCTCTTTTCTTTTTTTCAATTTCTTCCAGTACTATAATAATCTGTTCAATTGAATGATATTTTGCTTTATCAAGATTTTATGGAATAATTTTTCTCTTTCAATATATTTTACTGTAGTTTAGCAGTCAATAGAACATATAACCGGTATTGTTATTACTTATTGTACTATGCCTTTTTATTTTTAAATCCTCGATGAAACAGAGGTCTATACACGGGTCATCCTCGTTGCTGAAGCATCATTTTAAGTCCTTTAGCATGAGTACATATACCGCCAGACGACTCCACTTCACTGTGTATGGGTCTGTGCAAATGTTTCTTTTACTAAGGTGGGCTTAAAATCACTGCTTGAATATTAATCGCAACCGCGGCTGCATGCGACTTTATTAGAAGTACTCAAATTTGCCTGGATATTTATCGAGAAGAGTGGAAAACTGCAGAAAACCACCTCCCGAGTTTAGCCGTTTATTCGACAGTCGAATTTGGCAGTGGACTCTCATGCTGAAGGACTAAAATGATACTTTAGCTCAAAGATTAACCCGTGTATAGATCTCTGTTTCACCACGATTTTAAAATGAAAGGCATAGTACAATAGGCCTAACAAGACAATAATTATAATGAGCTGCTGGTCTTTTTTATGGTTTTTCTAGTTTTTCTTGAGAGTTTCTTTTAATTGTGCAGAGCCCTGTTTCTATCGGTTCGGGACTTTTTAAAGTAGAGATAATACAATGTTATTAAAATTTACTTCCATTTTTGTCGTAACCAATTGATGGGATTTCCATATCTCGTTTTGAAGAGATGTTTTCAATTCCAGGAGTACGGCTAGATAGCGCTGATAGTTACGGCAACGAAGTGCGTATATGCAATTTGAAATGCGCATGTGCACTTTTCGTTGAGGGAAGAAGGGTTTGGAAACAATCCCTGACAGGGATTTGTAGGTCTACTAATTTTCACTCATTTTAGTATCTGGGGGAACCGTGGGATAGCGCTGATCCTTAACTGAAGTTTTCAAAACGATACATGGAAGTGCCACTACTATGTCTTGGACCTTCCACTTCCTACCCCCACACTCTTATCATATCAAAGTTAATTGGCGCAACGAGAGACCTAGCAGGTACTGAGAGGTCATGAATAGCTTTATTGTGTGTTTCTCATGGCTGGCACCTAAATAAATAAACATCCGGTCTCCCCAAGGCTATGTGCCGATTCGAGACCAAGTCGCTCATAAAATGTGCACCTTATCTTAGACGAAGTCTAAGTCGAAATTTAATGGTCATCTTCGTTCTCCATGTCTATTGTTAGAAAAGTGTGTTAATGTTTATACAAATGTCAGCTCAACTGAAGGCGCAAATGTTTTTGTGGTTGCACAGGTTTCTTCAGCATAGTGTCACCATAATTGATTTTCTGAAAGTAGAACAAGAAGCTTTGAAAAATAAGGACAAGGTGGGACAGAAAAGTTTGAAAAAAGAGTACAAAGTAGGACAAAATGGTTGGAAAACAGGACAAAGTAGGGCATAGTAGAATACAAAGGTTTAAATAAAAAAAGAGAATTTTCAAACATTTTTTTCAAATGAACTGTTTTATTAAATGTTATCAACGCTTACCACTTAATATTTTTATTTTTGAACCCTGTTGCATTCTAATCAATATCGAAAATACACGCATATATAGTTTTCGTATAGTAGGAATGTTCAATAGTACTTCATCCCTTTGGTCACTTGTCTAAATTCGGAAGAAAATATGCACTTAACATTATTTTCTTGTTAACATAAAGAAAATTATTTTGGCATACTGTTTTACGCCGTACTTACAAGTGGACTTTCCTACTTCTGATAAGAGAGTTTCATTTTTTAACGCAAACGAGTAAAACTCTTTACAATTATAGTGCTTGAAATTAAAAGCAGTTTGGATTAAGCCTTTAATGGCTGGTACCTCTAATTGGTTTCGTTCTTTCGTCCATTGACTATTCATCAACGAAAAAACGCGTTGTACGTTTGCGTTGGAGTTCCTTCCGGACTGTGGTCAAAGAAGTTCGTTTGCTCTGTGATCTTCAGTTCTCAAGGCATCACTCTAACCGGTTTGGCTTGACGTACTTTTAAGAGTTTATGCCTCTTTCTCTTCTTAATTTGTTCCTTTTTTCTTTCTTGGATCTCTAATCAATCTCGCGGAGCACAGGTAGTCTCGGACTTCATCAACATATTTCAATCAAGAATGAGAGTCGAACACTACATCTCTCAACCTAAAATCTGCTCCGATTGCTGTAAATTTGGGCATGTAGCAAATCAATGCAAACCTCCTCCTTGTCATTTCTGTGGTGCTGCTCCTCATGCTTCTGGAGTTACGTGCCCCCCAAAAATATCTACGTTTGCCTTAATTGTAAAGGTTCTCATTTACCTTCGGATAAAAACTGCTTAATTTATTAGGATCAAATATCGATTAGAAAAATTGCGGCATACAAGAGCCTCCCTTTAGGACATGGAACGCTTTTTTATGATCAGAAACAAAATGCGCTTTGGGGAATCCAATTTCAACCTTTTTACAGGCCTTTTCTACTGCCACGGCCTTTTCAAAACCAGAACCCCCCTCACGTACTCAGCATCAGAACAAGCAAAATGTTCCACCTATAAACTCTTGCCAAAACCTTAATCATAGAAGTGAAAGCCCTTTCTCGAATCAGTTGAACAGGATTTCGACCTTGCCTACTGAAAATAACGCAACAGTAAACTCTGCCCTCAATAACGATACCTTCTGTCCCTCGCTTCCCCTACCCTCTTTTATTTCTCTCTTTCTCCTAAACTTGCACAAACTTTTGATCAGATGATTTCCTTTCTGATGCAGCTCTGTAATCATTCGGCGCCTTTGCCCGCCATGTTTAACAGTGTTAGTTTCCACTCCATGTTTCCTTTCAACCTCAATCCCACACCTTCATCACAGTCTGCACCCTCCCAAAATTCTCCTTACTCTATGGTTAGGGAGACTTCTTTGAACATCCTTCAATGGAACTGTCGTGGTTTTTTTCTAAAAAAAGGCTTATTAAAAAGGATTTAGAACAAATTTGACGTAGTTCTCTTAGGTGAGACCTGGCCTAAACCCCAATCCAGGTTTCTATTCAGAGGTTTCAACGTTATAAGAAAAGATCGTCCTGATCGCACAGGAAGAGTTCTAGTCATTGGTATCAGAAACGAAATTCCATTTAAACTAATCAGTACAATTTATAATATAGACGACACTTTTGATTCTCTGGCTATAGCTATTTCTACTGATTTAGGTTAATTACTCATCATGAATGTGTACAGAAACCCTCGCGCTCCCGTCCGTTCAGTTAATTGGAATACTTTCTTTAATTCTACTTTCAATTTTTCCTGTGTTTTGATTGGAGGGAATTTCAATTCCGTCCATCTTGGGCCTGTGAATCGTTTTAGAAACCAGGGATCTCACTTCTTAATGCGCTACCCGACTCACACCTGTCTATCATCAATGGCGGGGAGTCGATTTTTTTTTTCTTTGCCCAGGTCAGGCTAAATCTGCAAAAGATTTCACTATTGTATCGAGTAATTTAAAATTAATAACCTCATGGTCAGCTCATGTTGACAAAATGGCCAGCGACCACTTTGCTGTAAAAATCGACGCAGGCATCCCGTTCACATTTCATCAGTTCTTCTCTCGTAAATATAATTTAAAAAGAGTTGATTGGAAGGTTTTCAATTCTTTTCTAGTATCAATCCATTAAGAAGACAAACTTCCTGAACTTCGATCTCCAAATGTAATCACCAATGCATACTACACCTGTGTAAAAGACATTGATGAGGCTCTCCGTGAGGCGGACCCCAAGATTGACAGGAAACCATCTAGAAAAAATTTTTTTCCGAGCTCTTCTCCTTGGTGGAACGATGAATGCAACATGACTAGTTTCAGATCATATTATGAATACTTATCTTTTCACTCTCCTATTTCCAATGTCTGGAATAAAATTAGCGGGTTTCGCCACAGACAGCTGAATCAGCGTCCGTCCACATCTAGCTCTATTAATCTGGATGCTTTGGAGGATATTAATTTTTACGCGGAGAGCTTTTAGCGATGTCTAACAATTTCACTAATATAGTTACTCCTTCTCTCGCAAAATCCCTAGATAGTAATCCCCCCCCCCTCTCTTAATGATGCTCTTTCTTCTGGTTCAGAAGATAATCCTATATTGCAACGAGGAGAAAATTTTAACAATCTTTTTACTTTCAAACAGTTGTTCCTTTTTCTCCACATTTTAAATCACATTGTACACACATATGTTTTCCCTGATTCTCAGAAGGATTTTTTATCTTTCTCCTTCCAAAAAGCACCAAGAAAAAATTCAGGCTAATTGCGTTAGCCTCTCGTCTTGTTAAGAGTACCAAAAAACGAATACTGAATAGATGAATTTATTGGTTGAAAGCTCGAGATGTCTTTCCTTCCACCCAATACGAATTCAGGAGGGGCCGTTTCTGTGCGGACAATCTGGCGATCATCTCATCCGAATTATACTTATCCCAAGCAAAAAACCAATTTACCGCCTGTCTCTTTTTGGATATTGAAAGCCGCCTATTACAAGCTTATTCCGAATATTTTAGTCAATGATCTGATAGAGATTGGTCTTCCAGATAAAATTTGTAAATTTGTTCTCAACTTAACACAGGAATGCAAGCTTTTCTTTAGAATTATTGGTGGAAACACAGAACCCTATACAGTCGAAAAAGGTCTTCTACAGGGTTGCAGCCTTAGCCCTGTCTCGTATACTATTTATACTCGGAAACTACATACGGTTATCTACCGAGGATGCGGAATTTTAGAGTTCCCCAATGACATAGTTCTTTTTCTGACGTCGTATGGCTTGGGGGAGTGTATTTCGGTTATCCAAAAAAGTTTAAATAGCCTTATTGCCTTTTTGAGGGATAGGGTACTCTGTATTTCTCCAGATCAATCGAAACTAGTTATTTTTCCAGCCCCCTATAAAGAAACTACCACAAAATGTCAATATCTTGGTTGACGATCACGTGATCAATACATTTGATTCTGCTTTGTTTTTGGGGTTTATTTTCCACTGTACGCTATCTTGGGACCCATACTTTTTTTAAATAATTAATCAAGGCACATTGTCACCCCCAGGTACTTGAAATGTTATAGCGTTCGTTGGGGAGGAGCTCCTTTGAGAATGATTGTCATGCTCTGTCCATGTGTAGTGATGACACCTTCTTTGGAAGAATAAGTAAGTTGCATAATAAGTAGTAGCGCTATGTTCTTACGAGGCCACTGTAGAACAGAACCATCTAGGCCACTTACCGACCGATCAGGTTCTGTTCCATGCTAAGTTACCGGCAGTCCGTAAGTGGCCTCGGTCGGTAATGCAGTTTCCTAATGTGACAACAGATGGCGCCACCGTCGGTATTATCTTCAATCGATAATGCAGTTTCCGAATGTGCTCAACAGATGGCGCTACCGTCGCAAGTTACCCGACATTCGGTATATTATCAGTTGGATCCCTGCTAGGTTAGCACTATAATGTGCGGTTCCGTGCTAAGTGACCATTGATAGGCAAAACAGTTTATTACCATCAGTCTGTAAAACAGGGAGATCGGTAACTTTTTAGGTTATCGTTTTACCATCGGTCGATGAGGTAGGGAACAATGTTACCATCAGGCGGTAAAACGGGGAGATTTGTAACTTTTTATTTTATGGTTTTTCTAAATGTTAGTAAGGTAGGAAGTCGCAAGTTACTGACACCAACAGATCTGACACCACCGAACAAGTAAGGGTTCTGTTCCATGTTAAGTTATCAGCAGTCTGTAACACACAGTGAGGTTGGTAATGCAGATTCCTGCTGCGATAGCATTGCACGTTCAGTCAGGTAATTACGCAACGTCAGGTAATTACCATCGGTCGTTAAGAGTACACATCCTCAGCTATAGACTGAGCCTCAGTCGCTAAATCAGGAGCCTATCTTACCAATCGCGTGTAAATAACTGATGACGTCACTCAGTACTCCATGGTGAGATTTTCTCGAAGATTTGGCGCATGCGCAATAGAATATACCTTCTTTGCGCAGACTCTGAAGTAAAAGTTATTAAAAAATAACTTCTAACTAAATAGAATAACTTATAACTAATGTA
>JAABKJ010009617.1:0-11160 GCA_011634705.1 Andricus grossulariae
ACTCGTGTTGCTTCCATATAAAATAAATATAACAAAAATATTCAATTTGATAATAACTTAGTATTGTAACCTCTCTTCTTTTCACGATTTACATTTAAATAATATGTTCTTTTTAATTTTTAAAAAACAGGTAAGCCGATCAAAATTGAAAGCTTTTTTTACAAATCTTTTCCATATAAATATTTGTTTGAACTGATTGCGCGTGGCATATTTTATGACCTATAATATGATACCTTGATTTTTTGAGGTTAGAAAAAATTGAATTGTGGGGTTAAATATACTGATTTCTGAATTAACTATTTGTTCAAATATATAAAGAACTATATTTTATTTTAATAACAAAAATCAATTCAACTTACTTGCTTGTGACATGTAATCGTCACTTTTGAAATGCAGGGAACAAACACACATGGTTGAGGTTACTTTTTCCCCCATTTTGAGCACGTTTTCCCAGTGCTTTCTCCGATCAATTGTTTCTTCAAATCCGCTTTTATTAATCACTTTCACACAACCTTTTTCACTATCGGGAAATTGATGGAACCGCACATCTGAATGTTTACAGGCTTTGCTTGAGCATCCATAAACAGAGCAAAATCTTTTACTTTTTGTTTTCCTGGGACTGAATTTCATTCCCAGATCGTTTACTTTAACTTTATCACACATTTTCTTATTAAATCACCTTTCCAATAATAACTTTTACTCAATTTTAATCAGAATAAAATTTACTTTCAACGCATTAGTAATGCGGCTGTTTAAAAGTGACCCCGTTGTTTTTAATACTACATTTAGCCACCAGAGAGCGTATCGCTGTATTTCAGATCCCAATATCGATTATCATGAAACTTGGTATACAAAGGTTTTTTGGGTCTCTGAAACCGAATATGGCATCAGAATTCCAAAATTCAAAACGTCGGATCGCCATATTGGATAAACAATTTTGAAAATTCAAATGTTGACCTTTGACCTTGCAGCGACCCACATAACCTCCTAATACCAATTTTAATTCAAATCCGTACACTAATGGGATTTTTCACAAATTTGGGTCGCCATATTGGATCAGCCATTTTGAAATTTTGACCTTGAATTCGTATTCAGCGACCCCAATAAACCCTTAGTACCAATTTTCATTGAAATCCATCTTGTAGAACGTTGCACACATGCTGGACTCACTTTTTTATTTTAGGTCTGCACAGTGAAGGGGTTAAAATAAAGTTGATAAAAATTAATAGAAACCTAATTGGAAATACTGATTTGAAAATAGTTTCCAGAATTAAAAGACTTCCAATTTTTGAGTGAATCTCGTCTAGAAACCTAGTATCTATAAAGTAGTATTAAAAGCTTAAGTTTGAAGATTATATATAAATTAAAAAATGGGAAACCTTTCAAAATCGTAAATACTTCAAAAAAATGTTCATGCCTTATCATTTTCAATTACATTAAACTTTTAATATTTGAAAAATGGAAACCTTTAAAATTAATACAAACATAAAGAATGTATTCTAAACTGTAAGGTTCTGTAAGCAAATTAAATCCGTGAATAACTTCTTTACTTTGCGATGCATATTTAAAATATAAACAACAGAGTAATAAAATTATAAAAATTGAATAATGGATATCTAAAATTCTAAACATAATAGATCGTCAAAAAATCGATAAACTTCTTCAAAATTTCTAGACAAGTGCACTTTTAGTTTGTTTGACCTAATTAAACAAAATATTATGTAAAACCCAGCTTCTACTGATTCAACCTTATTGACATCATTTATATAAAGGGAAAACCCTAAGTTTTATCAAATAATTTTCTTTTAATATTGCACATACTGGCATAACAATTTATTACCCAATAAGTTTAAGTTAGTGGCGCAATCCTTTAATTTCGATAACAGTTAGAATTTACAAATATATTTTTCAACCAAGTTACCACAAACCTATCCATAATTCTTATCAGTAATGTAACCCCAATTGAAAAAGATTATTTTTTCTCAATTCACCAATTGGAACGTTTGATAAATTAAATTAAAACTATACTTACTTGTAATCTGGCGGAGGCTTGAAGTCCGGATTGATTTTTAATATGTTCTGAATAAGATTATGACGCTCTTCTTCCAGTTTACGTCTTGTGCGGTATTCTCTCGTGTTTAACCGTTTACCATCGCTACTGTATATCGGCTCAGGAGATGGTGATCTGAAAAAAAAATATGCGAGTCTTACGATAAGCTGCTAGCACAAAGATGTTACTAGCGTACAAGCAACCTGATTCTATGCCTGTGATTTGACAGCAGAGTTGGCAAAACAATTAAAAATATCCACCCAAAAGGAACGAAGTTTATTCAACAGACATTACATTATAAACCTTCCTCTAAATATTTTTGCCAATTCTGTAGACAGGAAATAAATCACTAAACTTAAAAAAAAAGTTCAGTATTCAAATTGTATACACTGGGAATCCCATTTAAGTGCGGTTCCGGACACGGTCCTAAATGGCGTTTGTTTAAATCGAACACAACATTCGCTCGTTCCGAACGAATCTGTTGGACTTGGATGCATGCTAACAGCTGACGCAACTAACGCGTTAATAGCACTGCCCTCATACGATATGTCACGCATGATTGAGCACCGCCCCCCCTCTCTCTCTCTCGGTCCCATGGTCCCCGCATCACCAAAAATGCCGAGGACTCAAATTCTAGGAACGAGTCAAATGGGAGTTACTTAAATGGGATTCCCAGCGTAATTCGATAAAGTTTATCAAATTGGAGCTTTTCCGCGTTCAAGGACTAGATTGGGAAAGAAATCATTTTTAAATAAAGAACTAATATTTATGTATATAATCAAACAGTATTCAACACTTTATATTGCTGTTGAATCAATTCCTTCTACTTTTCTTATAAGCGATATCGAAAACTGAAATAGTGAATCGAGTCACGTTAAGAATGGAAAATAGAAGCAAAGTTATTGGTTCCTTATAAGAGCAGCATATTTTTTTACGGAAAATAGTCATTATTAAAGTCTGATTAATAATAATGATTAGTTATTAACTTCTAATTATCTATGATTTGGGGTATTTGTGTCTTTTTGAAAATAATCTTTATATCACGGCCACGTAAAAGTATATCTCTGTGCTTGTGAAAACCAATTCTGAAAATAGAGGTTGGTACTTTCAAACATTGCCTTTGTATCACAAAGTAACGAATCGCTTCTGCTGTAAAGCACAGAGTAAGTTTTTTATTTATTAATTTATTGAAGGTAACCACTCGAAGGCTGCACATTTGTACACAGCAGAATTGGAAATGATGACAGCTGCTAAGAGATAAACCCTGTGATTATTAGGAAACAATAATTTCTTTTGATTAGTCAATAATATCTGTATATAATGCTAAATAAAACACAACGGTACAGAATAGAGTCCAGCTAAAACTGAACGGGTCAAACCTATTGGAGTAAATCGTTTCATTAAAGTGACATTCTCAAAGATCGTTTCAAGAAGTACCTGAAAGTAACGTTAGATCGATCTATACAGCAATGAGATTAGTATTAAGATTTAATCTATTCCCCTGTAATTATACGCGATAAATTTCTCATTAGTGGGAGGGTGATGAGTTCTGCCTAGTGGCGACGAAAGTGTAGCCGATATTACAGAATCAGGACAATTAACAGTTGAAATAGAACTGAAAATATTGTTTGCCTACTTCTTTTTAGTTTGCGGATCGAAACAAGTTCGAAATTGTGAAATTATTTTGAGAGCTGATGTCACTCGGGACAAATGAAGTAAAGTTTGCAGCTTTCGGGTTCAAAATAATGGAGATGGAAATTAATTTGAAGAATCAGATACTTTGTATTCTACATGCAAATTAAAAATCTATCTACAATATTTTGAAGCCCAAATCACCGTAAACATCTCTCCGTTTTAACGCCAAGTTTAAAAACCACCTTTTTCTCGCTTTTTCTGAAGCTCGCGCGAGTTTGATAGAAGAAACTCTATTGTAATAAACATTAGGGCAAAAACAGCAATCGCTTGTTAAACACTGCTATTCTTTTTTTTCAACTTCCCTAACAAAAATTATCCTATCAATTTAGCGCCTTTTAAACTTGCTATATCTTGATTTGAGCTCAGAACTGAGTAGCAGTGATTAACGAATGTGAATTAGTAAAAGAAATTGATTAGGTCAAACCAATATTATCAAAATTCAGCTTCTTTGATGTGCAGCGGCTTGGATAAAAGCCGCCTCATTCAGATCATCGGTATTCCACTAAGTTAGACGTAGCCATTTAAAAATCTTAAGCCCTTGAGCTGAGGACTGCTGAATGGTCAGTAGATAGGTAGAATTTGTGGATATGTTTAGTCATTTTTGGTACGTAAGTTTCGTTCAAACCTTTCCTCGGGGTTAAGTGGTATTCCAAGATCTCCGGTGCGTAGTTTCCTGCTGATTTCCTCAATCTGCAGCTGAACTGTAAACCAACGGGTTAGAGGGGGCGGAAACCCCAACAGTTAGATGATGCCAATTTGTTATAGTAGTATACATTGTAAACAATATAAGTTTCTGTTTTTTTTTCTCATTCGAGAGTAGCGAAATTAAAGAAAAAAGGATTAACGCTTTTTAAGAACGAGCTTAAAATTCCCGGAAAAATCTAAAGAATTTTCTTCTGCAATTTTACATCGTTCTAACGATCACTTTTCTTACCTTTGGTGGCCATCGCTTTTTAAAATTAGAAATTAGAAAAACATACTTACACCTCTATTGTCATCTACTCTATGAATCGGATTTTAATAAATTATACACAGAAATAAAATTGATAAATTATACACCCTGTCTTGTGAGAGGTAAAGCCCTTATGGTTTAATTTAAAAATTAGGAAAACATAATAGAGTTGTACTTACAGAGGTATGCCTTCTCCTGATCCGGGGTGAGGTTGGTTGGTAAAACTGTTGGCATTCCGGGAATAAAAGTTTTGTCATGTTCGCTACCTCCCCACCTTGACTTTCTTCGCTTCCTACGATCTTCCTTCGATTCTTTATCGTGCTTGCCATCGCCTGAGAAAAAAATATTATTTCAGTTACTTTCGTACTTTATTTAGAATCTTCCAGTTTCTTTTAATTTTCACTAAAAAAAATAATAACGAAAAAAACGTGTCCTTCAATTTCAAAAAGGCCCAGTGGCAACTGTTTCTGGCTGTATACTAATTACGGAGTAGCTATACGTACCCTAACGTGAAGAGATTTCGTAAAACTATACCTACGCAGTGCTAGTGCTATCAAAACTATATTTTGAAGTTATCATAAAATTAAATAAAACCGTACTGTATACTCTTTTTAAAAAACAACACTGGACTTTCAGGATATAGCAATGATATTATATTTAATTATGTTTTGAAAATTAAAATTTTTTGATAAAAAGGCGTCTTTTTGGATTGTAAGTTCATATTTTCGTGTTGAAAAGCCAAATGTTTTATAGAGAATTCAACCAATTATTTTCTATTTTGAAATCATGCATTCAATGTTTGGTTCAAAATGCAACTGTTTGGTTAGAAATCAATCTATTTTGGTTGAGGCAGTTGAGAATTCAACTACTATTTTGTTTCAATTTCGTATTTCTTGGTTAAATTCAACTGTTGTTGATTTAAAAATAAAATATTTTTTGTTAAAATAACAACTATTAAGTTTTTCGTTGAGAATCTATCTTTTTGGTGAAAAAATCAACTATTTGGTTAAAAGTCGAACTGAATACTTTTTTAAGAATTCATTCGTTTTGTTGAAAAGATACATAATTTTAGTTGAACATTCACCTCTTTAATTGAAAATTTAACTACTTGGCTAATTTTTTTGGATTTTTTTAACAAGTTTGTTAACTTAGTTTTTTCTCTGGTTAAAAATTAATTTTTTAAACTGAAAATTAAACTATTTCATTGTTGGTTTAAAATTTATCCTTTTTGGGTGAAAATTCAACTGATTGAAATTTCATGTATGCTTGTTGCAAATTCATCTTTTTAGTTGAAAATTAATCTTCTTGGTTGAAAATTCAACCATCTTGTTACAAAATCACCCATTTCGGTTGAAAATTACAACTGTTTTGTTGAAATTTCGTCTTTTTGAGTTAAAAATGCAACTATTTTGGTAAAAAATAAGAAGAGAATATATTTCTTTAAGCCGAATTAAAAAATTGTAAAACAATTTATGAAGTGGGGCTTTTTATAATTTCTAAGGTGATATTATCATTAAAAAATGCAAAAAGTTTCAGCTGTTTTTTTCTAGGGTTATTTTCAACGTAATTTCATAAAAATATCTTCCTTATTTGTACCGGTAGTTCAATAATAAACATTACCCAATTAAAAAAGGACAATTTATTGCATACGTAGTTTAATTTTGAATTATTAAAGTTGAATTTAGGCGAAGTCAAAAATCAAAATGTAAGATGGCGCGAAGTATTCTCCATTAAACATAAGCTAAAATATTCATGTTTAAAACTTAATTCGTCGTAAATTAATACCGCTAGAGGGTCTAAATTGTTCACAGAAAACCTATTTTATATTCCCTTATAATATATTTTTGATTCAGTGTTAAATTCAAATGAACTACTATTTTTGCACTGTTTCTGGGTCAGAAAGTATTTAATAACAAATTTTTGTACATTTGAAAGTTCAGAACTTCAAGCACATCAATATTTTAATTCTAAATCCACATTTATACAATTTTGAATTATTTAACAAAAACCAAATAGTTTTTAATTTTATTATCAGGAACATATGTCCAATTTTAACCTTTCCTGTTTTAGAATTATTTAGGCATAAACGATTTTCATTCACAATTGTACAATTTTTAAACAATTTAAATTTATAACGACAAAATGTTGAACGTTTAAACTCTAAATCCAAATTCATACAATTTTGAATTATTAAAATTGAAACTAAATAGTTTTGAATTTTGTGACCATAACCTGATTCCAATTTTAACCCTTTTATGTTGTAGAGTTATTGAGAAATAAAGCTGATTAATTTAAAATTGTATAATTTTGAAAAATTTAGATTTAGATTTTAAATTAAACTATAACGAATTTTGAATTATTTATATGAACAAGAAATAATTTTGAAGTTTGTTAACATAACATTATATCAATGTTAACCTTTTCTATTTTACAATTGCTTAGCTATACAGGAGTTTAAATTAAAATTGTACAAAATTGAACAACTTAAATTTGAAACAACAAAATATTGAACACTTCAATTCTAGATCTAATTTTTTCCAATTGCAGTTATTTTCAGTAACCAGGTATTTAATTTTGATAATTTAAATATTAGTGTTATTAACTGAATTCATTTATACAATAAATTACAAAAAAATAGTTACGCAAAATGGAGCGTACGACACTTCACTTCCACTTCGCGTAGGTTTAGTTTTGGATGTTATACCTGAAGTTCTGAACATTCAAATGAACAAATAGTTGAGCAGGTTTTCTATTTTAGAAAGTCATTAGTAAAAATCTTCGTTCATTTGAACGTCCAGAACTTCGAGAACATTATTTTTTGGAGATTTGTACACGTTACCGTAGGTATAACACCAACCTAATTGGCGCAGAATTATAATTTAGCAAACCATTTTTATTTGCGAATAATTATTATTACGGAAAATCAGTACTTTGCTGTTTATTCGGGCGACCTGCTAGACACAACGTTTAGTAGAAAAAAAGAAATTGGGAACGATTAATATCAATATTTGACGTTCATGACTTAATGCATCAGCAGATATTAAACAAATTTTCGTGTAACCACGGAACATACGTGTCCGTTAAAAGTGACAAAATAAAAAATGACTATACGTTTTTAAAGTACATACACGATTCGAGCAAAGCTTTTCTACTCATAACTTCACATGACCAATTCTTTTGAACGAATATGATCATAAACTAATAAATCGAAAAATGTTTCACACCAGACAGACTTAAAGGAAAGAAGGACGAAAGTCTGGTATAGAAAATACATTGGGGTTATTAGTTTATGATTAAGCTTGTCATGTGACAGTTTGGTACATTCCCTCTATTTGGTTTATTCTTTGACATAAAAGTTTAAACACTGAGACAAATTTGCACCAATTTTTACGCCAAATCGTATTTTTTTCTGAGGTGTGAATCATGACGTCGCAAAATGGTGAAAACGCCGCTAAGTGATGACAGATGAATAAAGGCGATAAAAACAGAAACTTACCATCCGCTTCGCGCTTTCTTGAAAGGGAAGTTCCATTAGCAATAGCTTGGGATACTGCAGCCGCTGCCGCAGCAGCTGCTGCAGCAGCATTCTGAGCACTTTGCAAGTACGTTGGATTCAAAAGCGATGTAAAATTTCGATTCATCGCGTGGTTGCTTTTCAACGACACGCGTAATTCTCTCAACAAAATCCCTTTGCACTTTTGGAGCAAAAGACACCTTTTAGTGGAAAATTAAAATCTCCAAAACGCCAGAATTCCAAGAAAAAACAACAAATAAACTTCCACGGTTCAAAAATGCCGATTCTCATAAGCCACAACGGCGTTTTAACTTTAATTTTGTGTGGGCGGGTGAGTATTTGGGCAGATTTGGGACACGATGCACGAAACTCTTAATCAACAGAAGCCATTTTGCGACTTCCCAAGATACCTAACTGCGCATGTGTGAACAGTGGTCATGCCGTTGGCGCGCTAATTTAAATATGTATAAAGCATCTTTTAAAAATGTTGGATTCGAAATGAAATTGCATTTTCTTGAAGGAACCCTTTTGACTATATTTACAAAAACGAGTCATTTGATATTGTGAAATTTAGAATTAAAAGCGCATAGATTTGAAAATTTTATTTTTAAAGGTTCAAAATAAGATCTTTTCAAATTGAAATGGTTAGGAAATTAAAAATAAATCAGACTGACTCGTCAAACGTAAAAACTAAATTTATTTACAAATTTACATTTATAAATTATAAGCGTTTGAAATAAATCGCTAAAATATTTGAAAATTCAGTTTTAACACAATTTTACCATTCAAAGCATGTTTTAACTATTTTTGGGCCATTTGTTCATTTCATATACTTACCCGAATCTTATACTTTACCGACTTATTTTTTTAACAACTCTCGTCCATACGAAATTATATATGGGGCCATTCAAAAAATACGTAAGGCTTTTTCCTGTCA
Source organism: Andricus grossulariae (assembly GCA_011634705.1). NCBI lineage: Eukaryota > Metazoa > Arthropoda > Insecta > Hymenoptera > Cynipidae > Andricus > Andricus grossulariae. The sequence goes on from JAABKJ010009617.1 coordinate 9,149, forward strand.
TCTTTTCCCCCCCCCCCCTTCCCCCTATGTAACGCGTTTTATATAGTGTATGACTGTATGTACGTTTAACATTGGCGTCAAGCTCGAGGTGACCCCCCCCCCCCTAAAGGCGTTACGTATTTTTTGACCGGCCCATATCAAGTTGAAAATTTGGGAACTTAAATATAAAGGACACTAATGTACTACGTTTGGATGGTCCTTAGGGTGGTCCAAGATCAACACTTCTGTATATGCACTAATAGTGCTGCTTGGTACCTTTGATTTAAAAAAGTCCGAAAAAGTTCTCTGACTATGAATATGAACAGTGCTTTTTCGAAATCCAGGTCATTTTTTGATTAAACAATTTTTATTGACAATCGCATTACTTATGGACAAAAAAATGTTCTACAATTATATTTAGTTTCCTAAACTAAAATTGACATATATGCGGCTGGATATCTCGACACCTATTGGACCGAAAAATTTCGAAAAAAATGTAAAGCATTTCTCAGGACATTTGCACCACGTAGAAATACTGGTCTGTGCAAGCTGCAATTTTATTTTTAAGATTTACCATTTTTTTAGTAATTTATCTGACAGTTTCCCAATAATCTTTCTGTCACCATTCTGAAAAAATCGTTATTTCGTTAATAACAATTGTTACAAAAAAAACCCAGGTTTACAAAATCTGCTCCTTTTGTTCGCGTTTCTTGAATCAGACACAAACTACTTTTATCTCTCTTAAATTTACTTTTAATTCAAAACATTTCTTAATCACGGTCTTATAAACAACTAATTGCAAAATAAGCATTGATCTGTGCCTGCTGCAATTAAAAATTAACAAAAGTTTTGGCCCTGTAGAAAAATTTCTTATTATTTCTGAGTGGAGCACGTGTTCTGAGAAATAATTTACATTTTTTTCGAAATTTTTTGGTCCAATAGGTGTCGAGATATGCAATCTCAAATATTTCAATTTTAGTGCAAATTCAATTGTTTATAAATTATAATGCTCTAACTTGGAAACGATTAGTTCTATGAAAAATGGTACGAGTATAAAACACAAAAATTTTTGTTTTCCCATGAGCTTTCCAAATACAATTTTAGAAAAAAATTGGTTAATAAATAATTAAATTGTTAATAAAAATTGTTTAAACAAAATGTGACCAGGAGTTCGAAAAAGCACCCTTGATATTCATAATCAGGGGACTTTTGCGGCTTATTAAGCCAAAGTACCGAGCGGCACGGGAATTTGGCTGCGTTCGGTGTAAAATGCAATACTCTATCTCTTTCTTTTGCACTAAAAGGCGAAGATAGAAAGAGACAGAGAATTGCGTTTTATGCCGGGCGCAGCCAAATTCACGGGGAGCAGGGTTGTAAAGTTTCATGAAACTTTGGAAATGTTTCAAAGTTTCCAAAGTTTCAAAGATTAGGGCGGGACAATTCAAAATATAAAAAATACTATGAAGTATTAAATATAAACATTTAAGAGTATCCTTTGTGTTTCAAACCAAATCGTTCCAACTAATTTAAATAAATAAATTACGTGTTAATTGTTTATAACCTGTATTTTTTGCAATATTTTATTTAAAAAATTTGAAAATTGATTTCAATATAATGAAAATAAATGCCGTATTTAATACATATTTAGTTTTTAGAATGTTTCATTTTTAAAACGATTTCGTTAAAAATGTAGAAACTTCGAATGGAAATGAATAAAATAATATCCTGATATTTCATTAAACTATCAAGTTTACTTTTATAAATTGTTTTTTTTTTTTTTCAAAAACATGCTTTAATTTATATCAGTGCTATATCTCTCAATATTTAAAATATATATTTGATATAGAAATACATATTTGCATAAGAAAGATCAACTAGATCAGGATTAGGAGTACACGTTTCTGTAGGGTAAGGAAGGGCAGCGCCGACCAGTTAACAGTCAATGATTTTTTTAAAGTTAATAAGATGTAGAATTGATCCATTTTTTTTCATTTCGAGTCCTACATTATTGTATATCATATTTCTATAAGTAT
>JAABKJ010009618.1:0-11160 GCA_011634705.1 Andricus grossulariae
TATATATATATATATATATATATATATATATGAACTTTATGAAAAAAAAGTTGTGGAACAAAAAAAGTATCCTTAACCAAAACAGAATAATTGTCTACGAAACAGATGGATTTTTACACAAGAAGATAATTTTTTCGCCGGTTTTTCAACAAAATAGTTACATTTTCAATCAAAGAGATAAATTTTGAACTTAAAAGGATAAATCATTAACCAGAAAGATGGATTTCCAAGAAAGTACTTCAACTTTTAACCAAGTGTTTAAATTTTTATTCAAAGAAGATAATATTCGTGCACGTTGTCGCCTTGTTACAACTTTGCACATACGTCGTCGGTCTAATTGACAGTCACGCGCCTACTATCGTTAGTCTTTTATTTCGTTTGACGCGAATCACGTATCTCGTCGTAAGCATGGGCGAAATGGATAATTTTCGTGATCAGAAACCCCAAGGTTATAATTGCCAACCCCATAATAATATTCAACAACCCCTAAGGCCGCCCCTATTTTTTAACCTGAACAGATTCAAAGAGCCTTCACGTAAACGCCTAAAAAAATTAAAAAATTTGAAATTATCGCCCTAATTACCTTCAGAAAACTCCAAGTTATATTCCCAACCCCATAATAATATTTAAATACCCATAAAACAGGCTCTAAATTTCTACCTGAACAGACTCAAAGATCCTTCACGTAAACGTCTCAAAAAAATTGAAATAATCACACAAATTACATTCAGAAGACCCCAAGTCATATTCCCAAACTCATAAGTTTATTTATCAACCCTTAAGACCAGCCTTAATTGTTAACCTGAACAGATTCGAAGAGCCTTCACGCCATCGTCTAAAAAAATGTGAAATTTTGATATAATCACCCAAATCACCTTAAACAAAAACTCTAAGTTATATTCTCAACCCCATAAAAATATTCAATAAACCTCGAAACCAACCCTAATTTTTTACCTGAGCAGATTCCAAGAACCTTGACGTAAACGTCTCAAAAAAATTACAAAATTATCACCCAATTCACCTTCAGAAAACTCTAAGTTATATTCCCTATCCCGCAATAATATTCAACTACTCCTAAGACCACCTCTAATTTTATACTGAACAGACTCAAAGAGCCTTCACGTAAACGTCTCAAAAAATTTGAAAATTGAAAATAATCACCCAAATCACCTTCAGAAGACCTCAAGTTATATTCCCAACCCCATAATAATATTCGACAACCATTAAGACGAACCCTAATTTTGTACTTGAACAGATTCCAAGATCCTTTACGTCAACATCTACAAAAATTTGAAAATTCAAAATAATCACACAAATCACCTTCAAAAAACGCCAAGTTATATTCCCAACCCCATAATAATATTCAACAAACTCTGAGGCCACTCCTAATTTTTTACCGTAACAGATTCGAACAGCCTTCACGTAAACGTCTCAAAAATTTGAAAATTGAAATAATTACCCTACTCACCGTCAGAAAAGTTCAAGTTATATTCCCAATCCCAAAGTAATATTCAACAAACCCTAAGACCAACCCTAATTTTTTACCTGAACATATTCGAAGAGCTTTCACGTCAACGTCTGAAAAAATGTGAAAATCTGATATAATCACCCAAATCACCTAAAAACCGCCCAAGTTATATTCCCAATCCCATAATAATATTCAACAAACCCTAAGACCAACCATAATTCTTTACCTGAACAGATTCGAAGAGCCTTCACGTAAATGTCTCAAAAAATTTAAAAATTAAAAATAATCACCCAAGTCGCCTTCAGAAAACTCTAAGTCATATTCTCTACCTCATAATGATATTGAACTACCCCTAAGACCACCTCTAATTTTCTACTGAACATACTCAAAGAGCCTTCACGTAAACGTCTAAAAAAATGTGAAAATTTGAAATAATCCCCCAAATCAAAATTAGAAGACCCCAAGTTGTATTTCCAAATCCATAAAATTATTCAGCAACCCCTAAGACCAACCCTAATTTTCTACCTGAACATATTAGAAGAGCCTTCACGTCAACGTCTGAAAAAATTTGAAAATTTGAAATAATCACTTAAATCACCTTCAAAAAACTCCAGTTTATATTTCGAACGCCATAATAATATTAAGAAAACCCTGGGGCCACTCCTAATTTTTTACCTGAACAGATTTGAAGAGCCTTCACGTAAACGTCTCCAAAAATTTTAATTAATCACCCAAATCACGTTCAGAAGTCCCCAAGTTATATTCCCAACCCCATAACAATATTCAACAACCCCTGAGACGAACCCAAATTTTTTACCTGAACAGATTCGAAGAGCCTTTACGTAAACGTATCAAAAAAATTAAAAATTTGACATAATTACTCTACCACCTACAGAAAAGCTCAAGTTGCATTCCCAACCCCAGAATAATATTCAACAACCTTTAAGATCACACCTAACTTTTTATCTGAACAGATGCGAATCTTTCACGTAGAAGTCAATAAAATATAAAATGTATGTATTATTCATACCATTTGAGTAGAATTATTAAGATGTTTTTCATGATATTGCTATCGGTCGAAATTACCATAGCGCGACTACTAACGTAACTCTAGGAGGCGCGCCTACTCCCAAATTAAGCAAAACATATAGTTTTCAAATAAACAGTTGCATTTTGATCAAAGAATCCTGATGGATAACATTTTTACAAGAAAGTACAACATTTTCGAAACTGTAGTTTTTTTAAAAACATGTAAATTTTCATAAAAAAATGTGCAAAATTTAACAAAAAATACAATTGTATACAAATACCTTATTTTTTCTTGTATTTTCTTGCAGAAAAGTAAAAAAATTAACAATTAAGCATAAGTTTCTACAATTCAAAGACTTGTATAACTTTTTATTACAAAATTTTTGTTGCTTTGGTGTATGAATCTACAAGATCAATTCTTTCTCAATTGTTCAGTTTTTATTTATAGTCGAAAATTTATTATTTTCCGACCTAGGATGAGAAATATTCAGAATATTACAAAGCTATAATTTTAAACGACATATTTTGTGCCAATCGATTGCTATATATTTGAAAAAAAAAACTTCAAACGTAAGGTTTTTTTTATAACGATTATTTCTTATTGTCTTTTAATATTCTACCATCTCTTTAAAGTTTAATCTTAGAGGCTTCTTCAATAGCGATCATATATACATCTTAATTTAAAATGATCTCATTGCAATATCCTAAATATTTATCATCCTAGGTCGAAAAGGAACAACTTTTTGGTTTCAAAATCTGTACATTTCTTCAGATTCTTGTAGTTGTACTTTTTTCGTTAATTCTTGTAGAAAATTAAAACTACAATAAAATACAAAAAAGTACAAAATTCGTCTCAATATTACAACAAAGTTGTACTTTCCTGTAAATTTGTTGTAAATTATTGTATTTATTTGTACATTCCTGTGAAAATAGTTGTAGTTTTCTGTACTTTTCTGTGAAAATTTTTTCATCAGAGAAGATGGAATTTATAGCAAAAGAGATGAATTTTCAAAACCAAAGAGAGAAATCGTCAACAACATAGTTCAATTTTCAATCAAAAAATATTTTTCAGACAAGAAAGAAAAAAATGTCAAATTAGTATAAATTGCTGGTGGGAGGGCTTACTGGTCTCATTAGAGTATATATCTGGAATAGGTGAACCTGAAGGGCTGCACTGCGAGGTGTGGCTACTCTGCGGAACTGACAGACTAGTCGGTGGGCCTTAAGTTAAGGAGCGATCCTTCCAGGAGGTAATGGCAAAGACTTCTAGAATATTGAGATCGCGAGTTCTTATGCTTTCAAGCTACAATGTGATCGCCGTGTCAAGAGCTGAATGGCATCAGGGTCAACGAATCCTTGAACACCCCGGCATACCCCCCTCAGTAGAGGCGGACGGGCGGGGGTCTCAAAGGAGCTCTCTTAACGGAGACTTTGGGACACCTAGCTTCTCGTGGGACTTAAATGAACTCATAAAAAATAAAACAAACGAAAAACAATGAGGGACCTGTTTCGGGACCCTCCTCTTACCCACCGCCAATAGTGGAAGGCTCCTCAGGGGTCAATCTACCAGAGGTGGTGCGAATTATAGATAATGGTGGAGAAAATCTTGTCGAAGTTGTAGAAGTGCAGCTAACAGAACTCTTCGTAAAGACGAGGAAACGTTGCGGAGCGCAAAAAAAGAGAGACCGCAAAGCACGTCCCGCAAACAGCAGGTAAGGTACCCCACAAGGAGCAGAGGCTGCGGGGACTTCATCTGGAGCAACTCCCCAGGCTCATCCTACAGGCCAGAGGGAGAAGGGCTCCAGAGAAACTCTCCCAAACAGGGAGTTGAAACGATAGTTGTTGGGTCTGGCTATCCTGAGAACTGTCTAGTTCTCGAGGAGTTGAACAGGCTGAGGGATGAAATCTCGAAAGGGATTGACGCGTCACTATGCAATGGGGCGCCCCCAGATTCAATGACATCTTCATCAGGTCGGGGGCCATCGTAGTAGAGGCCGCGGACATCTGGTCGCAGCACTAAATAGTGGAAAAAACCCCAACGTTTAGGCTTAAGGAAGGTCTAAACTTGAAAGTCAAAGGGAGTGTTTTAAAAGGTACCGTAGATCGATCGTACTGATTCCCGACACCCTCGAATGTGCAGCTATTGTTCTGGGGCGCCTGAGCTTCCAGACCCCTTCTCTACGAACTATTTCATGGAAGGTACATTCTGACAGTGGACTGGAGAGTCTCCGATGGGGAGTCTCTCTCAGAAGACAGAAATTTCATGTTTTGATTGACCCTAGGAAAACCAGTGGTTTCCAAGATCGGAAACCCCAGAAATAATCTTTGGGACTCATATAAAGAGGAAGTCAAAGGGAGGCTTGCGGAATTCCCCACTAGCTATGGTACCATTGATGAGTTAGAGCATGCCGCGGATTTTTTGCGATGGGCTCTGACTACATCATATAAGAACAATTGCCCTACAAGCACAATTAAGTCTAGGAAGGAAGCAAAATGGTGGAATATCCACCTGGAGGGACACCGTAAAAAGACAAACATGTTGTGCAATAGGGCAAATAGAACTAAATTGCCTTTAGACTGAGACATTTATAAAACATCCTAGTGTGAATACAATAAAAATATAAAAAAGTATAAAACGGAAAATTGGAGGGGCTTTTGCGAGGAATCAAAAAATATATAGGAAACAGCGAGGCTCTACAAGATCCTGGCGAAAAATCCAGAAGCTTGCTTCGGGCTCATGAGGCTCAATAATGACGAGTTTGCCGAAGATGAAGAAGCAACGCTAAATCACCTGATGGAAGTTCACTTGCCGGGTTTTTAGCGAATCCGAACTGATCAGGAGGTGGAAGGCTCGGGCCAAGAGGTGGAGAGGGCTGACTGGAATTTCGCCGCTAAGGTCATTGATTACAAAAAGCTGGAATGGGCCGTAGGGTCCTTCTGTTCCTTTAAATCACCAAGGGCGAAAAGCATTTATCGAGCGCTTTTACAAAAAGGCATGGACTTAGACGTCCCTTCTCTGACAAAATTATTTAGGGCAAGTATAGCCCTCGAACACGTGCCATTGACATGGAAGGATGGCAGAGTGTCCTTCAAACCCAAAACTAGGAGAAACGGTTACACTGCTGCAAAAGATTTCCGACCAATCAGCCTAACGTCTTTTATCCTGAAGACGTTGGAGTAACTGGTCAAGAGATACATTAGGGATGAGGTACTCTTGGCCTCCCCGCTGCATAGAGGGCAGCATGCTTTTCAGACAGGCTGCTTGGTGGAAACTGTGGAAAGCAAATGATAACCCGCTCCTTCAAGGGGAAATCTGGTATACAGATGGCTCCAGGGGTCAGGCAGGATTAGGAGCAGGAATTTATGAAAGCGAAAGGGAAGGGATAGGGATCCCACTTGGGCGGCATGCTGCTGTCTTTCAGGCGGAGGTCCTGGCCGTCCTTCGCTGTGCTGAAACACTAATAGAAGAAAACGCTGCTGGCAGACAGATCATGATATGTTCGGACAGCCAAGCGCCACTAACTGCAATAGGGAAACCAGACATAAAATCAGAACTAGTTTGGGAATGAAAAAAGGCATTAAACCAAATTGCAGAAAGAAACAATGTGGCTCTCATATAGATCCGTGGTCACACAGGGATTAAGGGCAACGATAGGGCGGACCAGTTGGCAAAACGCGTCACAACGAGTGAATACGTAGGACCGAAACCGGTACTGGGAATAGTATCTTGCTGTGTCGGGATGGCCATTAAAAGCTAGATCCGAACAAAACACCTTGAATACTGGGAAAAATCCAGGGTTGCCGTCAGGCGAAATCCGTCATAGGTTATACCTATAGGATGGGCAGAGCCAGGGAAATCGTACGTTTACTAGTGCCCGGCATTAGCTAGGCACAGGCAACAGACCTTCGGGGCCCATTTTATGGAACCAGAGGAAATTACAACGCGATCAGTAATCGATATACTAGGCCTCGTCAAGAGGTCTGGGGTCGACTGCTAAGAGTAAATAGGGAAGGGTGTGGTACTATAGTCTTTATAGCTTGAGCGCTAGAGGAGCTCTTCATAGGCTTGCCGCTCATTTTAAAACTAACTAACTAATAAAAAATCCAAATTTTGATACAATTTTGGAAATCTTTTGAAATGTTTAAAAATGATTTTAAATATTCTATCAAAATTCATTGAAAAAACGAATCATTTAAAACTGTTCCAGAAATCTTAAGAAACTTTTTGTATTAAATGAACCCTTTCAAAATCATTAAAAAGTTTGCTAATTTTGTTTGGAAATCTTCAAACAACCAAAATTTTGTTCACGAATTGATTGCAATCATTTTAAATTACAAATAATTATTGCATGTTTTCAAAACGTGTGAATATCGCTTAAAATTATTTGAATTTTGTCGCAAATTTTATAATCTTGCAAACTTGTAAAATTTTGTTTAAAATCTGTTACATTCTTTTTTGAGTTTCGGAAAATCATCAAAAGTGTTTCATTATCTTTATTTATTTTCTCTCAAAATTCATTTTCCAAAATAAAAAATCAGTTAAAATTTTCCCATTCTCTCGAAACCTTCAAAAATTCGTAAAATACTTATTTATTCAAAATCTTTAAATCTACTTTTTGTTTTAAATTTTGTGAAATCTTTTCAGGGTTTATATTATTTTCGAATCTGTTTAAAACCTTCGAAAGTTTGCTATGTCTTTTGAAATAGTTTAAAGTTTCCCTAGAATTTTTTAAAATCCTGTAAAGTAAAAAAAAATGGGATAAAATTTTCTAGATTTTTTCGACTAGAAATCTTATTGTCGGAACCGGTATTTTTTTACTTACCGGTACCGACAACTTTCTACTGGTACCAATATTTAAAAGCGCGTTCATTAATAATAAAAATGTTATCTTTAATCAGTAATGTTTAGAGACATAAAAAAATAGATTTTATCATAAAATAAAATTATTTATTTGGAAATTTTGATTAACTAAATTGATATTGCTGAAAATTCGTAATCTTTATTAATAGATAAATACATGTGAACTTTTGTAATATAGTCAAGGGGTCTTGAATAGAATCCTTATGTCATCGTGAAAAAATTTGGTCAAACGTTTAAGAACAGAATTGTTGCCTTATTATTAAACAATCATTTACAGTTTACGTTTTTTTCTTTTATAGGTAAATTTTTAAAATTTAAACTCCTTATTTGAAAATTGTGATTTACACAAGTCCAGAAAATTCAAAAGGACAAACTGAAGACCGACAATAAAGGTCATATTCACGAAGTATCGTTACCTATCAGGTTTTAGACAAAAATGCATGCAAGGTCTCGTGACTATAGCTTTTTAAGAAACGAATGCGTAGAACTGTCAAGAGGATTGAGAAAGCGTTAATCTGTATTCGTAAAACATATTTTTTTTTTAAATACTTATTAGTAAATACTACTCTCTATGGGCAAATATTTATTATTAATCTTTACTTTGAAGTTTGGAACATTAGGAAGCTTTTACATATATATAGGATTATTCAGGTATTATAAAAACGACACTGACTTGAGTTTAAAGAGTATTTGAAGTTTGAAATAGTTCACTTCGAAATTTTGAACTATTTCGAATACAAATTTTTCTTCAAGAAAGATATTTTTTGATAGTTTAGATGTATTTTTAATAACAAATTGCACTTCTTTGAAAAGTTTTATGCGACATATGAGAAGCAATATATTTTGTTTCATGATATGCAACGCCCTGGTAAAGGAAGCCATTTGGCTAATAATTCTTCCTATCTATCTTGGCGTGACTGAAAGATTGAAGCGTGTTACTCTGGCATTAGCCATTTCCGGTAGAAACTAGGAACCTTTTGAATTTTAAATCGGAAGATTCCGAAATTGTCCGACACGTGATGGCACAGTATTATCGTGAACATGCGTACGCACTATGCATTAAGTGTTAACCTGACTTCTTCGCACTCCGGGTCACGACTGAAAAATCGAGTTTCGATCATACAACTATACTTAATATGCGTACACGAAGTTATATATGAGAAGGTTTTTTCTCATTCGGACTTGATTTAAACGAAACGGGTACTTGAGGCATGGTATGCATAATGCATATAATTAAGTTTTGACATATCACCTATCAATCTGATTAACTGACTTATGAAAGATTTATTTACGATGTGACTAGAAGCTCTATAATACAGATACAATAAAAAATATTTTAAAAATACTTTCTGAAAATTTCTTTTAGAGCTGCAATTTCTAATATCCTAATTTTAGAGACCGAATTAATTTCAAATCGGGCAGGCAGCCCATGCTCAAGTCACAGAATCAATCGACACTGAAATATTTAGTTTTTCAATGAAAATAACACGAGACGTATCTCTCCGATTTGTGGAAGGCATTTATTTGACAAGGTAATGAGTATTTAAATTAAACTTTTAAACGCAATTAAAAAAAAAATGGTAAACATTTTTTATAAAAATGTGATATTTATTATTCTAATATTGGTGCGTGCCGAATTCTGATATAAATTCTTGTCCTTTTGCGAAATTTGTTGGAAAATTTTTCAAATGTTCAAAATTGGCAAAACAGAGGCGGTTTAACTGAAAATTTTCGAAGTCCACTTACTCAAAAACCCTATGGGTTTATTTCATGATTTTTTTCTACATAGATTCATCTCAGTATGGAGAATGCATCTCATGCTAATCTGCCCTATGGCCGCGCCTTGGAGAGAAGGTAAATTTTTTTTCTGAAAAACAAAAATTCACGTTTTTTGTCAAAACGATACAAGATACGCAAAAAGTCTATGAAACAGTATTTTTTCTCTAAAAAAGTTCTAGAAAAATATCTCTTCACACTTTCTTCCTTGGAGAGGGGTCTTACCTCTAGCGTTACGTTAATATTAAAGTGACATACACCTACTATTGAGAAAGCGTTACGTAGGGGGGTTGGGGGGGGGGGTCCGAAATTGTCAGAAAAAGCGTAACGTATTTTTTGAACCCCCGATAACTCAAAACAGATCGATCGGTCCCAGCCCTCACACTTTCTTGGGGTTATGAAAAGGGGGTGACTGGCCACAGGAGAGTGATCGGTCACAGTCCTAACCCTTTCCAGGGATTGCTTAGGGCAGGAATGACGTGTTAGAGGTGACAGGAGAGTAAGTGTTCGGTCACAGCCCTCACCCTTTCCAGGGAGGGGGTGGGGGGGGTAATGAATTGTGACCGATCACAAAAAATTATCGAAAACATGCAAAAAGTACATCAAACTTTTTTTCCGGTACCGGTAAAGAACTTTCTTTGCCGGTACCGGCAGAGAACTTTTTTGCCATTAGCGGCAAAGTAACCGCAGCCTACAATTTTATGGTGTGGTGAAGAGCCAAAAAGGACTTAGCTTAACGCTTTTATAACGTGTTGGTGAAAGACTAATTAGGTTAGTCAGAAATAACGGAGAATATTCATTATATCAAAAATATTGACTTCCAAGGAAAAAGTGATTTAAACATTTAAATTACGTTCCATTTTGTTTTTTAAGACACCATAATATTCAACTCAAAAATCAATTTCGAAGGATATCATACATCTTTTTGCAAACGTCTCGAAAATAACGCAGGATAGAAGATAGCGTCAAGAAACATTTTTCTATAACTCTCTTAGAGAAACAATTCTGTTCATTCGACCCTTCATCTTTTGTATCATTATGTCAAAAAACGTTAGTATTCGTTTTTCCGAAAACATATCTCTCTTCGCTCCAAGTCGCGAGCACACAGCCGACTATCATGAATATGTTCTCTACATTAGGACGAATCTAGAAAATAGTTAAGAGAAAAAAACGGTGGAGTTTTTTTGTAAATGGACTTTAAATATTTTTGGAGAACTAGTCGTCATGTGGTGATTTTTTAACCTAATTTTCACGTATTTTAACTGATTTGGAAAGAACACGAGAAATTTCATCAGAATCAGGAAAAAAAAGATAAATACCTATTTTAGATTAAAAAGTGTTACACTTTTAACAAAAAGTTTATCCATTTTTTATGATCCAAATTTTCAAAATTTGAAATTTAAAAAATCCTAATTGTGTCAAAAAAAATTATGACAAATCGGTGATGTAAGAGTTGACTTATTTCCTTTGAAAAACCAATTCTACTGTACAAAATTATTTTCTGACTCCAGCATGGCCTCCCCGCCTGATTTGAAATGAATTAGGTCTAGATAAAACACTAACTAGATTGAAAATTATGAGGTTATTATTCATAAATAAACATTCATGGACAATATAGACATCTGGGGAAAAATTTCAGAAATGCACTCAAATAAAACAGCGGTTTAGTTGCTAAAATGAATGAGGCATCCTAAAGACGTACACTTCGTAACGCGTGTCATCATTCAAAATTTGACTGTGTGTGATTGCTTTTAAAACGCAATTAAATTGAATGAAACGTATGCAGTTTCATGCATTTGTATCTGACTGCAAACCGCGACGTCACATACGAAAATGTGATTTACAAGCTGAGAGGAAAGCACGTTTGCCATAAAGGATAATTGTATTTTCTCGTAGTATAGTGGTGCATATTGCACGTATATATATATATATATATATATATATTGCACATACACAGCGAGAGTGTTATCCATATGTATATATATATATATATATATATATATATGAATGTCCGCTTTTCAGGTAC
>JAABKJ010009619.1:0-11160 GCA_011634705.1 Andricus grossulariae
TGTAATATTCCATAACTGTAATATCGAAAATATATAGCCGTCAAATATAGTCGTCAAATTCCAATGCGCGATGCGCATGCGCTCGGACGATTTTAACATCTGAATGTGTTTCAGTTCAACATACAAATATTTTTACGCCTAACATCTCAAAAAGATAGTAGATTTTTGACACGAATGTCTGCATATTAGGCGGTACAATCTTAACCTTTGAACATCTACATTTGAACATCCATTTTTCTCCGTGTAGCAATATGAATTTTATACCTGTATTTATTATTTATTATTTACTATTCATTGATTATTTATTATTTATGTTTAATTTTTACATAGTATAATATTATTATAGGATTTACAAATTGTACCATTCAATATTCTAAGTCTATGCCCCTGCCCCCACCTAGAAAAAAGGCTCCACCGCTTCTGCCCCATAAGCCTATTGTATAGGCTCCTAAAAACAAATACGTGAAAAATTGGGTTTTGCGAGTTTTTGTAACTTATTTTTTTTTTGCGGTTTGATTTAGTAAAAATGATTTGTAATACATAATACATTACTTTCTACTGATAATCAGAGGTTTAAAAAAATTATTTAAACAATTTATTATCATTTATAGCAATCCTCCCTTGGAATAGAAGTAGAAAGTCACGGTTTTTATGAATTTTACAATATTTCAGTTAGATTTAGGAAGTATTTAATTATAATTGATAAAAATAATTGTTCAAAAAATGTATGAATATTTATAACAATATTCTCTTACAATAATCCTAGAAAGTGGTGGTTTTTTTCTGAAATTTCCAACATTTTTTCAACTTTTCACTCATAGTGATGTAATAATTATTCAGAGTTAAGAACAATAATTGTTTAATCAATTTATCATTGTTTATATCTATCTTCTATTAGAGTATTGCTGGAAACTTGCCTTTTTATCTGAAATTTACAACTTTTTGTCAATTTTTCACATAGAACGAGGTAATAATTATTCAAAGGTAAAAAAATTATTTAAGCAATTTATTATTGTTTATAAATATATTTTATTAGAATAATGCTGGAAAGTTACGGTTTGTTCTGAAATTTTCAACATTTTTTAACTATTCAGTTAGAGTGAAGTACATAATAATAATTTTAAGTTAACAAAGTATTTGTTTAAACAGTTTATCACTGTTTATAACTATGTTCTCTTAGATTAATGCTAGAAAGTTCCGTTTTTTTCTGAGATTTTCCAATTTTCTTTGGCTTTTATAGTCATAAACAAATAATAAATCGTTGCACTAAAGTTATACTACGCCATGTCCACGAACTGACAAACTGTGAAAATGAGGTTCAAAGTTTAACCGTATACTCTATTAAAATGTTGTGAAAATTTAAAAACAAGTTCATCGGTCAAAAAGAATGCGTGATCAAGAATACATTAACACATATTTTAGTTTTATTATGAATGTATTTTAGCTGATGTGGAAAACTGATTTTGGCCATGGTGTAATATGAGTCTCAAAAAATCCATTTCTTCTGACAATTACAGTACGCCATATACACAAAATATTTGTAAATAAAGTATTTATAATAAAATTTTTGAATAAAAAGTTCAACAAAATGATAATTCACATTATTCTATTGTATTCCATACCTCACTTCAACTAAAAAGTTGAAAAATTCATTAAAAAAACACGACTTTCTACATTTATTTGATTTTTTTTAGCGTTTAATTATCAGTATAAGGTAATATTGTATGTACTACAAATAATTTGTACTGAAAAAACGCAAAAAAAATAAAAATGCATGCACGAAATGTTCGCTTTTCGAGGCATGCATTGCGTGCGGGAAGTGACAAATTCCAAAACCGTGGTAAAACGCAGTTCTAAAAATGACTTTTTCCAGCTACTGCGCTTGCGCATTTTGATTCAGAATTACTTTCCGGGACTGCCGGAATAATAACCTCACTTCATTATGACTTGACGTTTGGGAGACCGATTGTGAGTAATGAATAGTGATTGGACAAACTCGAAGTGATAAATTAACATAAATTACCGAAAATTTTGGAAATTTTCAGATACCAGGAATTTCCGGTAATTTATCAATTTTCCATAAACCGGAAATTTTTGGATTTCCTCCAAAAAATTTTGGATACCTTAAATTTCTGGAAAATTTTGATAATTTACAAATTCACCGAAAATGTCCGGAAAATTTCGATACTTTTTGGTAATTTTACCATAATTTTTTTAAAAGTACCATAAATTTCCGAAAAATTTGTTTTTACTGTTTCTCAAATCGAAAATTTCCTGCATTTGTTACAAAAAATATCGTGTGCAACTGGTGCTGAAAGTAGACAGTTGCAACTCTTGTGAAGTTTACAGTACTTGCTATCGGCTCATCTTGGGTTCGCCTCTGGCTCATACAGCAAACTTCACACTCGTGTGGAACTGCCTACTTTCCGCACTTGTGGAACTAAATATACTGTAAATATCAATTTTTTTCAAAACGAAAAAATACGAATTCAAACAAATTTGGGAGATGAAAGGAAAACATTTTCTTTAAATTTAAAACGGTCTTGCATTTCCGCGTTCTTAAATATATAGAGGATGAACAAAGTTTAGCCTTCAAACTCTTGGCTTAGTTATTTATTATATAGGCAAGAAGAAGTTCCTGTAAGGTGTGCCTGATTAATGAGCCATAGCTTATGATGCAAACAAAAATTTCAACACATAATTTTGATATAGAAATATGTCAAGTACAATAATCTGTTCTGTGTTTAAAAAAATACCATTTTTACTATTCAATCAATTATATGTGGGCTTCCAAATGCGAAGGGCTCTTTTAGTCTGAATGGATTTGTATATAGGGGTATATAGCCGGATAAATTCCCGGCATTTTTGTCCAAAGATGAAACCTTCAGGTTGAAAAACGATCACCGGGGCATTTTTGAAATTGGAACTTCGAAAAACCGCTTTTAGAGAAAAACGCATCTAAAGTTTGCGAATGCAACAAGTGCAAATGCCAAAAGATTCAGTATAAGTCCCAGTAATATTTCCCACACAAACGCGAAGATAATGCTTTTGACCTCGACTTAGAAGAATGCGAATATCTCCTAAAAACCGGCCTTAAGGGCTATTTTCATGCAGAAGTCGACATATCTTTTTAAACTTCAGATATTGTTTAATTTGTATTGATTTATTGTTATTAATTACTTTATAATATTTTAAAAGAATATAATGTCTTGCATATAATTTATATAATGATTTTAATAATAATAAAAAAGAGATAAGTTCACGAAAAATGTGGAGACGAATAACCAAGAACAAACTTCTTATGAATAATGCACTCATCATCTCCAGCAGTATTTATTACAAAATTCCTTTAATTTTACCATTTCGAATGACTTTTTTAGAATTATTATCAAAACTTATATTTTCAAAATTACAAAATCCTGGAATTCCTTTCAAATGATTCGCATGAGATTCTGAGGATGTCATTTAAATTCTGATCACATTTTTCAAAAGGGTTTTATTATACAAAACGTGCAATTCCCACTGCCTGGAATGCCATATAAATCTAGAAAGGTCCTTGAACGTTTCTTTGACCTGAAGTTAAGTGCAGTATATCCTTTTCTTAAAAAAGCGTGTACAAGAGATCTAGCATATATTGTTGTTGAAAACCTGATTAGTTGCATACTGCGTGAATATGACTTTTAGTGACTGTTTTCAGTTTGTTCTTATGAATTTTCTGGAATTTTTCAAATCACAGTTTCGAAATGAGGAATTTTAATTATAAAAGTTTATTGCAAAAAGTGAATATTTAAATTGTAAATGATTCTTTAATAATAAAGGCAACAGTACTCTTCTTAAGTTTTTAACCACATGGCTTTAAAATAACAAAAGGATTCTACGCATAATTCCTTAACCATATTAAATGAAGTTATATGTATTTATCTATTAATAAAGATTACGAATTTTCTGCACCATCAATTTAGTAAATTAAAATTTCAAAAGAATTAACTTGATTTCATGATAAAATTTATTTCTGAATGTTTCTAAACAATATTGATAAAAGAGAAAATTTTAAATGTAGATGTACTTTTTATATTGGGAAATTATTATGTTTTTAAAATTTTTCTACCACACTGTAATTTTTAAATTTTTTTACACGTTCAAGATGGGAAAAATTGAATTATGGACAAAAATTTAGAATATCTTAATTTATTAAATGCATACACTGTCGGTACTGGTAAATAAAATGTCGGCACCGGTAATAAAAAAATTACCAGTACCTACAAAAAAATTTCTAGGAAAATTTTAAATGGCTTAGGTTTTTTTTTAAATTAATTTTTAAGGATTTAAACAATTTCTCATTATTTTAAAAGATATTTAAGTTTTAAAAGTTTTGAAAAGATTCGAAAATTATGTAAATCTTGAGATTATTTCAAAATTTTTCAAGCAAAATGTAGATTTTTGATGATTTAAAAAACAAAGAAGCTTTTTAAAATTTTTCTTCAGATTCCTTGGAAATTTTCAAATGATTTTTTTGTTGTTGAAAAATTAATTCTAAATGAAAATTGAAAAATATTTCAAAATATTTCCAATGATTTCCTAAAATTTCGAAAAAAATGTAGAAGATTTTAAAGCAAAATTGTTCAATTTTGGAAGATTACAAAATTTTAGAAAAGATTCGAGTAACATTGAAAGATACTTCGAGAAGTTTTGAAAAGATACAAAAACAATTAAAATTTTGAAAAAATTCTAAAGATTCGTGATGGGAAAGCCTCAAATGATTTTTTATTTTTAAAAAATTTATTTTTAGAGAAAATTTGACACGATTTCAAAACATTTCAAATAAAATCTAGATTTTTGAACATTTAGAAAAAAGCTTTTTAAGAATTTTGAACGCATTCACAATAATAAAAAAAGTTTCTAAAGATTCCTGGGAAACTTAATAGTAATGTTTTATTTTGAAAAAATAATTTCAAGAGAATATTTAAAAAGATATTAAAACATTTCTAAAGATTTCCAGCATTGCCAAAAAAGAATCTGGAAGATTGTAAGGAAATTTTAGGAACAATCAGAGTCAGTTTAAAAGATATTTCTGAATTTCGGAAGGTTTCAAGAGATTAAACATATTTTAAAACTTTGAAAGATATTCGAAAATTTATCCAATATTTTTTAACTTCTTCCAAACTTCTACAAGTCCTAAATATCTTTTAAACTGACACGAATATTTCCTGAAATTTTATAAAATCCTGTAAAATAACAAAATTATACTTTTTCGACAGATCTGAAATCTTCAAAAATCTTTTTGAATTTTTTCAAGAATATTAGGAAAATTATATTTATATAACCTTGAAACCAAGTAAATAAATGAACTTGAAAAATAAATGGCTATTCGAAATTTGTCTTTTGTATTAAAAATTATTTTGCCCACCAAATTATAATTTGGTTAATTTTTTTTCTTTCTTGACTGAAAAATATTTTCTTGGTTGAAAATTCGTCTTTTTGGTTTGAAAATTCATCTCTTTTGGTAAAAATTTAAGCTTTTTTGCTTTAAATGAAACTATTTAGTTGAAAATTAATCTGTTTTGGATAAAATTCAACTATTTTTTATTTAAAATTAAAATCTTTTTTAGTGGAAATACATCAACTAATACATTTTTCGTTAAAAATTGTTTTTGTTGAAAACTCAACTACTTGTTAAAGATTGAATTAATTTGTTAAAAATTCACTTTTTTGGTTGAAAGTTAATAATTTTAGATCAAAATTCATCTCCTTGGTTGAAAATGTAACTATTTTGTTAAAAATTCGTGTTTTTGGATTAATTCAAATCTTTTTGAATGAAAATTACAACGTCTTTTAATTGAAATTTCACATATTACATTTTTTATTGAGGATTCTTCTTTTTGAATTGAAAATGCAACTATTTGGTTGAAAATTCACTTTTTTGTTGAAATGTTGATATGGCATGTTTAAAATCTTCAAAAATCTTTTTGAATTTTCGCAAGGATCTTAGGAAAATTATATTTATATGACCTTAAAAAAAAGTAAAATTGAAAAACAAGTAGTTATTCGAAATTTTTATTTTGTATTAAAAATTATTTTATTCTAAAATGGAAAAACTACCACCGTTCGTAGAACGTGATTGGTGATGCTAGTCTTATTAGTCTATATAAAAAAGTCTAAACCTATAGAAAAGCTCAAATTAAAAATATTATTTCTTATAAACAAGTTTCTTAAAAATGACTATATCTCTCCCTAAAATTCAGTCTCTTCAAATTTTTTGATCCTTTAAATAATAGCTAAAAATAAATCACATTTCATAGTGGTTAGATTATTACTTATATTTTATTCAGACTTCTACAACCTCAGATGATCTTTTTTTCACCACAGAATTTCCAATTAGTGGTTGCTTGATTTGATTTAAGTCAAATCCTTTTTTCATTTACTAGAAAGAAGATTTAATTCATAGAAGCTTAAAACTATTTATTAGACACTTTAAAGCAAGCAAATATTTAAATTATGCTTAGAAATTAAAATTTGCCATTATTTGTTAATTAAGAAGGAGAATAAAACAAGGATCCCTTTTTCCAAAATGTTTAATGAGCAAAATATGTATGTACAAAATTACACTAAAGTAAAAATATTGGACTAGAGACTAATAATAAATGAAATTCTATTCTCATTGAACTTATTTTGTTATGTAAATTATCTACTTCATCAATTGCTTTGTCTTTTCCTGATCTTTTTATTATTTCAGTTTTGCAAATCTAAAAATAAAGATTTCCTTCAGTTCCTTATCTTCAAGAATATTTTTTCTATTTTTTAGCTTTCTGATTTTGACTGAGAATGATATTTCTCAACGTCAGCGTCAGGCGATTGCTAGCACGTGCCAGGATCTTTAGTTTTATTAAAGAAGACTTCCAAAATCCCGTCGGAATCGCGACATGTAAAACTCCATTATGGAAAGCTCACAGGACGTTTACATGTTACATTTTTCTTTCGGATTTAAACTTGGTTTGCAATCTCATATCTGAGTTTCTGGAAAAATATATTTTAGTGAAGATGCGCTTTCTTTTCATTTTACATACAGTGATGTTTCTTTCTTGATGCGACAAAATAATTTTTAAGAAATGTTATAAAAGATTTATTTAGACATTTTATGGTCTTAAAACTAAAATTAAAAATCATTTTACAAAATAATATTTCTACATTTCGCTAAACGATAAAGAAGATGGCAACAAATTTTGAATTATTTTCAAGAAAAAACAGATTCTTTAATATAAATAATGCAAATATGAAAAAGGTATTCAACTAATCTAAAACTTAGAGGTACCCACAGTTTGGTTATTCTGCTGAATGATAGATAATGTACAACAAATTGTGGAGCTCGCCTGAATAATAACAATTTCATTAGTGATGGCAAATTGAAACTACACACAGAGCAAAAGAAATAAATGTTGAAATTGATACAAAACTGGGAAAATATTGTACAAGAATTAAATAAGTATTATATTTAAAAAGCCAATGAATTGAAATGGCTTCTGCACGCATGTAAATACGAACATGTCAAATTGTACTAAATTAATAATATCGATTTTTGCAAGTTTTTCTTTATGAAAAATTGTGTGAAGTAACACATGGCTGAAATGGAACTTGTCAATCACTTCCGCTTCGATTGAAGAAATTTTCCCTAACTTTGATGAGGTTAAGGAAAAAGTCAAGTGGATTTTTGTAGTTTCTTCTACTTTTTCGTCTTTCTGGGATGGTTTTGGCGTGAAGTTTGCAAGATTTGCATTGGCTAAAGTGGAGAGGTAAAGCTGGTTGCTTCCTTCTTGTTTGCGGATTCCACATACTCCTTTGAAGATTTTTTCGTCTTCAAAATTCTAGAAAATGTACAAAGTAACCACCAGCTAATGTTAATCAGCCATCCATAGAATTGTTGATAAGACTGCCCAGGCGAGTCTGAGAACAATGTAGGAAAGCAGCAATTTTACAGCTTGATGAAGCCAGTACATTCTGAAAAATAAAAAATTAATTTCAATATTCACTTCTCTTTCACTCAGGATTTGATTTTGATTTTTATCGTGTTATTCGTTTGATTGTGTGTAGTTAAGACACCCGTAATTAAGATGTTCAAAATTCGAAAAATTGAAATTTGTAGTTTCCTAGTGCCAAAATAAACAGATAATTAGAAGACCCTACATTTTTACCCATTCAAATATCAATTTTATCAATCTTGCATGTGAATTCTTCTATAGTTTTGAAAGACAAATATTTTTTAATTGATTTTGGATCTGATTTTTCTAAATATATTCATATAATTATATATACGCAGTTTTTTAATTACTATTTTTACTTTCAGCATCTTTGAATACGCGTAAGATATCAAGTTTCATGATTTTTTATAAGATCAATAGACATACACTTCAATCTTCTATCACTTTTTTTTTGCACAAAAATATCGAAAATAATTATTGTATTTGTGGATAATAAAAAAAAAATCTGACCGCTAATGTAGTTTTTAGGTATCGTTTCCCTGTGACGTGGTCTAGATAAGAATATTTTGGAGTTGTTCCTTTTCTTTCGATATTGTAATTTGAAGAAAAATATTATATATATATACCTATGATTTTTACTGAATATGAAATCGATTGATTTAAATTTAGGTAGCCCACGCGAGCAAAATAGGTAGAAAAAAAATTATTACCTGGAGAGATTGAAGGTTTGAAAAAATTTAATTTTCTGGGAGTTATGGAGGGAAAATAAAATTTAAAAACGCATTTTTCTCGTAAACGGATGAATCGATTTTGATGAACAAAATAGATGTTATAAAGGTCAGTGCGACTAATTATGAAAAAAAATATTGTAATTCTGACTAAAAATACGGATAAAATTGTTTTCTGAATTTATCAACATTTTTTTTGAGGTCATGTTTTATATTCACACCTCCAATTTTTCTTAAAAAAAAACATTATCTATTTCAACATATTTTTTCACACTTTAGAAATAAATTAGGGGAGACCTCCCTACAGTATATAATGATCCTACAGTAGAGAATCAATGATTATAAGCACAAATATAAGTAAAATAATCAATTCGAATTTTAATACATTAACACGTATCGTGTCTTATCTATCAACTACATTAAATTAATTATTTTACATACATTATTATTTTTAATTGATGATTATCTACCGTAGGATCATTGTCTATTGTAGGGCGATGTCTCCTACTCACTAAAAAATTCAAAAATAAAAGTTAAATATCTTGAACAATTGAATAAAACACAGCATTTCAAAAATTAATTTGGCAACGGGTGTTGGATATTATTAGTACTCTAGAATGAAAAATTGAACTTCTTCACCAGAAAAAAGTCTGGTTTTTTTGACAGCTTGTTTTTTTTAAACCTTCACTTAAGCCTGCTTTTAGACCTAAAGATAGATTCAAGCTCATTTTTTGTCTGAAAAAAAGACAGTCAGCCTATTTTTTGCATTGAAACGGGACTTTTTCATCTTAAAACAAGACCGACTTTCTTCATTCCAATTTTTTTTCTTCACACAAAACGTTTTGTCTCGTAGATACTAGCCGCAAATGACGAATAATGGTTATATTGGTTTTAAAACCCCTACGATGCTTGAACTACTTTCTCGCCACCAATTTTGGCCTTTGCTAACTTTCCTTCTTCTTCGAAGCTGAAAGAGCCTTTAGGAAAGACACTTCTCCTTCAACAGCAAAGCGATGGAAGCTTTACGATCGAGACAAAACATTCACCCTTTTGGCTTTTCAGGGGATGGAATGAGTATCCCGTGAGGAAACTTTTTGGAAAGGTTAATCTTAAGAAATATTACGAGTATATACTTCTAATGCTTCTACAAGAAAATTAATACCTCAACGAAATTAATTTACAAGTTTGCCTAGCAAGAACATTAAGAAGATTAAATAGTTTCAATGGAATATTTTCCTTCAAAATGATTTCTTGAATTTCTTCCACTGAAAATTCTGATGTCGCAAACTTCGTAGGATACTATATCAGAAACGACGTCGGAAACTAGGTCGTATACTAAGTCGCTTACTAACCCAAGTTCCGACGTAGTTTACGACGTCGGATCCTACGTCCAGTTACTAAAATTCAAAAATCAAAATTTGCAGTTTTCATAGTTGGAAACGTCTAAATTTTAATACTGATTCAAATTCTAATTTTTTAAATTGAAATCTATTTAAATTGTAAAGCTGAATAAAGTATGTTAAGTTCTTCCTGTACCTTCGCCACCTCACGATTGCTGCTGGAAGAGTTTCCATTGGATCTTTAATCAAGTAGATTCTAATTCCCTTAATATAAGTCTGGAAAAATGTGTCCCAAATAATAGTCTTCATATCGCAGGGAAATATCTCTCGATCTTGCGGTGTCATTTTTTCTATCAAAGCGTTTACCCTGTCATTCGAAAAGTCCCATTCTTTTGTAGTAAAGTAGTTGAGCACATCCATAAACTTATGAATCTTTTTGTAGATCTTCAGTAATCTAAAAATCATCCATAAGACAAATTAAAATTTATTAAACCTTTAGAAATAAATATTTTAAATGAAAAAAAAAGATTTACAATTCAATAATGACGTACCTTAATTCTTTACCCATACAGATACTAACTGCGTCGACAAGTAAGGCAGGTAACAAGTGGAAAAGGTATACGTAAAACAAGTGGACAATTCTATACTTGTTATTTGTAAAACTGTAGTACCAAATCGACTTTACAGATGGGACTTGAATGCCATACTTTTCTGACATTTCTTTTAATTCGTCCCACGTTACAGGGTTCTCCTTAGAAACGAAATTGTAAATAGGTACCTCAGTGGATTCTGTGTTGGCACTGTAAAAAGAAAATTACATTTTTTAGAAACGGTCAAAGGAAAAACAGAAACGAAATTACCTTTTCGGAAGGAAACGTCCATTAATCATGTAAGGATGATTTTTGAATTTGTAGACCCCCTCCTCCCTATTATAAGGATTCGTAAGATTTTTATTACCCCCCCCCCATATTTTTTACGTGAGATTTTATATTTTTCATGAACTATATATATGATTCCTCTGGTGTCGAACCGAAGGGCCTATGACAAAGCCACCGAACGCGTCCTCGGGTTGCGGATAGAGGGTCCCTGTACCAAGGGCTTCTGCTCAATATGGTTACA
>JAABKJ010009620.1:0-11160 GCA_011634705.1 Andricus grossulariae
TTCTTAAATTGTGATGGTTTTGAAGTGAAAAGGTCCAGAGTTTTCAATTTTAAATCTTCCAAATTGATGACATTTTAAATGTAAATTATTAAAGTGACAGCATTTTTATTTGTAAAATTTAAAATTTGCATAATTTTTAAATTGTGAATTTCGAAGATTGAAAACTCTTCATTTTAAAGATTTACAATTTAATGTTCTACGATTTTGAATATTTACAATTCAAATTCTTCAATCTTAACGATTTGCATTTTGAATGCCGTCAATTTAAAAAGATTTTCAATTCGAAGGTCTGCAATTTTGAAAAGTTACAATTGACAATTTCTGATTATTGAAAATTTGCAATTAAATATTATTCAGTTTTCAAGATTTATATGTTATAGGCACGTAATTTGGAATATATTTTTTTAATAGTTCTATTTCAACGATTTGCAATTGTGATAATTTTGAAGATCAAAAGTCAAGAGTTTTCAATTCTGAATCTCCCAATCTTCAATTCTAAAGTTCGAGAAGTAATTTTTTACAATTTTGGAGAGTAACAATTGAAAATTCTTGAATTTTAAAAATATCGATTTGCAAATTATTCCCTTATCAAGACATATATTTTAGAGAAATGTAATTTCAAACATTTTTTTCAGTATAATTTTAAAGATCTATAATTGAAAATCCTTCAATATTAACGACTTTCAATTTAAAATTCGTCAATTTTGAATATCTGCAATTATAGAGAGTTTTATTATTATTATTATTAAATTCATCATTCATAAACTGGAACTTGGAATTAAGAGCAGCCCCTCCTACGCTTCCCGCATTAGAAAACCGCCGCGGCATCAATTTTCGGAACGACGTAAATCCGGACTGCTTCAATCCAAGTTCCAGTGTATAAGTAATACTTTCATGTTTTTTAAACTTATATAACTTCTGGTTACTTTATTCTGGTTACAAATTCACTTTTTTGAGTGTATGATTCTAAAAAAAAACTGATTTTTGGAAACATACTTCTCCTTAAAACCATTTGTTAAATTCTGTCATACAGTTCGATTTTCTTTGAGTTTATGTTTTTAAAGATTCTTTTCCAAAAGTATAATTTTTACAATCACCAAAAATTGACTTTTTTTTTGTATTTATTTTTGAAATGCGCTAATAAAGGCATGAAAATTCTATAATCCGTTAAAACCTACTTATCATAGTTTTCGTCTATAGACAAATTTCCAA
Organism: Andricus grossulariae; assembly: GCA_011634705.1. Lineage (NCBI taxonomy): Eukaryota > Metazoa > Arthropoda > Insecta > Hymenoptera > Cynipidae > Andricus > Andricus grossulariae. Next base: position 1,213 of record JAABKJ010009620.1, read on the forward strand.
TACATTTCTTTAAATCAAAAAGTATTCTAATAAAACACTTTAATTTGAAAGAATTTCAAATAGGAGGGATCTAATAATAATTGAAATTTAGGGCAGAATTATTTGCAATTTCGACAATTTATTTTGTTAATAGTTCCCGATTTTTTGTTATGAATTTTTTTGCAAAGTCTAACTTGAAAATTATATTATCTTTAATCGTTTTCCGCCACATAAATTTTTGTTCCAAATTAAATCCATATTTGCTGACCATCTGTAACATTTGTTTTTTGGATCAAAATGATATTAAAAATGTAATACTGGTCCAAAGCTTTCATTGATTAATCAAGCAGTGGGCTGTGTCATTATTTCGATTGAAATGAAATCAGAAGCATGAAAAACGATCGAAGAGGATTTATAAATTTAATAGACGGGTGTGACCCTCGTCTGAAAAGGAATCTATTGTGTAAGTGTATGTGTTCAATATGTAGAGAACTTAATACGAGGGGTACAATTTATAATACTATAATGGTATATTTGTATGTGGATTAATACTCCATATTTCAGACTTTACACTCTTTCCCCTATTCCCCTATTTCCCCATTTTTGGAAGAATTGTTCTTTTTTTCGGTATTCATCTCCTTTGGTTAAAAATTCAAATATTTGCTTGAAAGTTTAACTGTTTTGTTTGGAATTCTTTTTTTTTAACTTTGGTTGAGAAATTATTATTTTCACCTAAAAATTTAACTATTTTGTTGAAAAATCATTTTATTTGAAGAAAAATAATCTTCTTGGTGAAAAAGTTCTCTTTTGGTTGAAAATTATTTAACTATCTGGTAGAACTTTCAACTATTTTATTCAAAACTAATTTTGTTGTTATTAAACAGTAATTTTTTTTACTTGAAAATTAAACTTTTTTGTTAAAAATTCATCTTATTTGTAGGAAATTAATCTTCTTGGTCAAAAAATTATTCCTTTGGTGGAAAATTATTTAACTATCTGGTAGAACCCTCAACTATTTTGTTCAAAACTAATTTTTTTGTTGTTACAAAATCATTTTTTTACCTGAAAATTTAACTTTTATGTTAAAAATTCATCTTATTTCTAGAAAATTAATCTTCATGGTGAAAAAATTATCTTTTTGGTTGAAAATTATTTAACTATCTGGTAGAACCCTCAACTATTTTGTTCAAAACTAATTTTGTTGTTGTTACAAAATCATTTTTTCACCTGAAAATTTAACTTTTATGTTAAAAATTCATCTTATTTGTAGAAAATTAATCTTCATGGTGAAAAAATTATCTTTTTGGTTGAAAATTATTTAACTGTCTGGTAGAACCCTCAACTATTTTGTTCAAAACTAATTTTGCTGTTGTTACAAAATTATTTTTTTACCTGATAATTTAACTTTTATGTTAAAAATTCATCTCATTTGTAGGAAATTAATTTTCTTGCTCAACAAATCCACTTTTTGGTTCAAAATTATTCGACTATCTGGTTGAACTTTGAACTCTTTTGTTGAAAATTAAGTTCTTTTTTGAAGGTTTATCATTTTTGTTGGGAATTCTACTCTTTGGTAGAAAATTTAACTATTTTTTTCAGAATTAATTTCTTTTCGTCACAAATTAATCTTTTTACCTTAAAATTTAATTATTTTGTTGAAAATTCATCTTATTTGGAGGAAATTAATCTTCTTGGTAAAAACATTCTCCTTTGGTTGAAAATGATTCAACTATCTGGTAGAACTTCCAACTATTTTGTTCAAAACTTATTTTGTTGTTATTACAAAATAATTTTTTTTACCTGAAAATTTAACTTTTTTGTGAAAAATTCATCTTAATTGTAGAAAATTAATCTTCTCAGTCCAAAAATCCTCTTTTCGGTTACAAATTATTCAACTATCTGGTTGAAATTTAAACTATTTTGTTGTGAATTATTTTTTTTGTAAGATTTATCACTTTAGTTGAGAATTCTTCTCTTTATTCGAAAATTTAACTATTTTGTTCAAAACTAATTTTTTTTCCAAATAATTTTTTTACCTGAAAAACTTAACTATTTTGTTAAAAATTCATCTCATTTTTGTTTGAAAATTATTTAACTATCTCGTTCAACTTAGAATTCTTCAATTGAACATTAATTTTTTGACAGATTTATCATTTTATTTGAAAATTCATCCCTTTTTTAAAAATTTAAATATGTAGGTAAAAATTTAGCTTTTGTAGTTGAAAATTCAATTACTTGATTTGAAAATTTATTTTTTTTTGTCAAAAATTCGTCTTTTTTGGAAGAAAATTAGTCCTATTGGTCAAAAAATCATCATTTTTATTGAAAATCCATCTCTTCGGTGAAAAATTTAACTATATTGTTGAAAATTCCTTTTTGTTTTTTTTTCAGAGAATTAATTTTTTTTGCCTGAGATTTGTAACTTTGTTTTTTAACTTTTTGGTTGAAAACTGATATTTTTGAATCAAAATTGATCATCGCTAGTTGAAAATTTAAGCCTTGGGTTGGAAATTCCTATTTTTTGGTATAAAGTCGAACTTCTAGTTGATAAATCAACTCTTTAATAGGAAATTAACTTTTCTGTCGAAAATTTATATTTTTAGTTGAAAATTAAACTATTTTGATAAGAATTCATCTTTCTTGGTTGAAAATTTAACTACTTGGTAAAAAGTTGAACTACGTTGTTCACAAAATAAATTTTCTTTCAGATTCACCTCTTTCGTTAAATACTTAACTATTTGTTGAAAATTTCTTTTCTTTTGGTTGAAAATTAATTTTTTATCTGAAAATTGAACTTTTTTATTTTTGGGTAAAAATTTATCCTTCAAAAGTTGAAAGTTCAACTATTTGATCAAAAATTCATTCTTATTTTGTTGAAAATTCATCCTTCTGGTTGAGTGTTCAACTTTTTTTTTCTTCTTTTTTAGATGAATTCAAGTGATGAACAAATTTTTTTTTTCTTGCGAAATAAATTATTTAACTGAAAATGTAACGATTCCATTTTTGATTCTTGCATTTTGATAAACAATGAAATTCTTGGTTAAAAATAATCTCTTTAGGTTAAAAGTTCAACTACTTTGTTAAAAATTCAATTATTTTATTTAGGATTCAACTGTTTTGTTGAAGTAACCATTTTTAAGGTAAAAATTCAATTCTTTTGCTAAAAAATCGTCCTTTTGATTTTTTTACATTTCTTTGGCGCTTGTGAGAGAAAGGTGATATGCAGCCATCTGGCGGTAAGCATTCTAACTTTGTTTATTATATTTTGTTGAAACCGTTTACAATTACAATTGCTGAACTATTGACTTTCATAAAAAATTAATAATTACTAATTTTTAAAAAGACAGCGTGTTTTCAGTGCACCATTTTTAAGTTAAAAATTCAATTCTTTTGCTAAAAAATCGTCCTTTTGAATTGAAACCTTTTTGGTTGAATATTAACTTTTTTTTTAATCGAACTGTCCTGAAAAAATTCGTCTTTTTGGCTCGAAAACTTAACATTTTGCTTAAAAGTGAAAATATTTCGATAAAAATTAGTTTTTTTTGTTGTTGTTAAAAATTAACTTTTTATCTGAAAATTTAACTATTCGATTTTTGGTTGGAAATTTTTCTTATTTATAAGTTATGAATGTAATTATTTGGTTGTAAATCCGTCAGTATTTTATTGAAAATTCACCTCTTTTTGTAGAAAATCATTTTTGTTTGAAAACGCAACTATTTTTTTAACAATTCAAATATTCTGTAGAAAATTCAACTTTTGATCGAAAATAAACTTCTTGGTTAGAAAATTTATTTGTATTTTGTTGAAAATTAATTTTTTTTTATGAAAATGCATCTTTTTGTTTAAGGATCCTACTTTTTTTCTTTTCTTTTTTTTTCATGGATTCAAGTAGTTGACAAATTGTTTTTTCCCCTTGAAAAATATATTTTGAAACTGAAAATGTAACGATTCTGTTTTTTTTTAACTTCTCTTTATTAGTCGAAAATTCAACCATTTATTTGAAAATTCATGAATTGTGTTAAAAATCCGACTTTTGATAGGAAATAAACTTCTTGTTTGAAAATGATCTTTTTTGTTAAAAAGTCAACTGTGTCTTCGAAAAATCAAAAAAATGTATTTTTTTTGTAGAAAATTTCACTAATTGCTTAAAAGATCTTGGTTGCAAATTCATCCGTATTTTGTTGAAAATAAATCTTGTTTGATTAAAAATTATCTTCTTGGTTCAGGATTCTACTCTTTTATTTTTATTTTTTTGACGAATTCAGTTAGTTGAAAAATTTGTTTTTTTTTTTTTGCTTAAAAAATAGATATATTCACTGGAAATTCTATGATTTCATTTTTTATTGAAAACTTTTCTTTTGTTAAAAATGCGACCATTTGATTGAAAATTCATTAACTGTGTTAAACATTCGTCTTTTGATAAAAAATAAACTCCTTGTTTGAAAATTAACTCTATTGTTAAAAAGTCAACTGTCTTCGAACAATTGAAAAAATTCATATTTTTCCGTAAAAAAGTTCACTGTTTGCTTAAAAGATTAACTATTTTGTTGAAAATTATCTCTTTCGGTAGAACTTCTTTTTTGGTTAAAAATGAAAATATTTTGTTAGAATTTTAACTATATTGTTGAAAATTGGTTTTTTTTAATGAAAATAAGCTTCTTGATTTATAATTCGTCTTAGTATGCTAACAAATTAAACTATTTTGCTAAAAATGTAATGTTTTTTCTGAATATTCAACAGTTTTGCTGAAAATTCGTCCTTTGGATTGAAAATTAATATTTAATTGCAGAAAAGTCATCTTTCTTGGTTGAAAATTAACTTGCTTTTTCAGTTCAACTGTAAAAAAAATCGTTATTTTGACATAAAAATTAAACCATTGGCTCAAAAGTTAAAATATTTAGTTGAGCATTCTTTTTTGTGGTTAAAAATTAATTTTTCATCTGGAACTTTAACTATTATATTCTTGATTGAAAATTTATTTTTTATAATTTGGAAATGTAACCATTTGGTAAAAAGTTCATTGGCATTTTGTTGAAAATCAATGTTGTTTGTTGAAAATTCATCTTCTTGCTTGAGGATTATACTATTTTTTTCAGTGAGTTAAAAAAAAAATTCTTCTTCAAAAATAGATTTTTAAACTGAAAATTTAACGATTTAATTTTTGTTAGAACGCTTTTCTTGTTTAGTTAAAAATTGAACTATTTCAAAATTCATGAATTGTGTAAAAAGAATTGTCTTTTTATAGTAAATAAACTTCTCGGTTAAAAATTATATTTGTTCTTAAAAAGTCAACTGTATTCGAAAAATCGAAAAAAATTCTTCTTTTTTGGTAGAAAATCTATTTTGGTTGAAAATTCAACTATTTTGTTAAAAAATGCAATTTATTTCAACTTGAAGTCTTAAGAATTTAAAGCGGTCCATATTGAATTCAGTATGGTACCTAAACATTAATTATAATTAACAGAATTTATTCCCCTATGATTCCCCTATTTTTGTGAAAAATGACTTTATTTCCCCCATTTTAGGATAATTTTAGTATGTAAAGTCTCATATTTTGATATTTTTCATTATTCCCGATTCAGCGTTTAAACTACGTCTACGCTAATGGGGGGGGGCTACGGTCATAAGAGCGGTTTACGGGGGGGGGGGCGTGAAAAATAGCCTAAAATTGGTAACGTATTTAATGGACGACCCCTAATGTCGATCATGCTTCAGAATTGATATGAGGAACATTTACACGCGCGTGATTAATGTTCTTACGCGGCCTCCTGCTTCTTAATCCCATCCGCGATTTTAATATCCGACCCCCTCTGGTGTACGACATCGACGACCCACCTATTTTCCAGGAACTATATATCAAACGCTTAATGCCTTTTCGCGAGATTTTCCCCTCCAGTGAGGTTGCACACGCTTCGGCAATTTGTGAGAGACATCCCTTTGCCCTGTTAATGTTACGTTACATGATGTTTCGGCAAATTGAATCCTTAAAAAAAAATAGAGCGATTGCGACAAATGTTATGCATTTTTCATTACTTTAGACGGGCGAAAATGACGTAGCATTAGTTTTTTTAAATTTCTTTGGCGCTTGTGAGAGAAGGGCGACACGCAGCCACCTAGCGGAAAGCATGTTAACTTTGTTTATTATATTTCGTTGAAAGCGTTCGTAATTACAATGACTGAACTATTGACTTTAATACCAAATTAATAATTACTAATTTTCAAAAAGACAATGTGTTTCCAGTGCACTTAAATTTTTGCGGTGTTTAATGTTACGTTACATGATATCTTGGCAAATTGAATCCTCAAAAAAAAACAGTTAGATCGATTGCGACAAATTCTGTGCATTTTTTATTACTTCAAATGGGCAAAAATGACGTATCATTAGTTGTTTTTTTTCAAATTTCTTTGGCGCTTGTGAGAGAAGGGCGACATGCAGCCATCTAGCGGTCAGCATGTTAACTTTGTTTATTATATTTCTTTGAAAGCGTTTGCAATTACAATGACTGAACTACTGACTTAAATACCAAATTAATAATTACTAATTTTTAAAAAGAGAATGTTTTTTCAGTGCACTTAAATCTTTGCATTGGTAATGTTACGTTACATGATGTCTCGGCAAATTGGATCGTTGGAAAAAAAAATTACATCGATTTCGACAAGTTTTTTGAGTTTATTATTACTTCAGACGGGCAAAAATGACGTAGCATTAGTTTTTTTAAATTTCTTTGGCGCTTGTGAGAGAAGGGCGATATGCAGCCATCTAGCGGTAAGCATTTTAACTCTGTTTATTATATTTTTCGAAAGCATTTACAATTACAATGACTGAACTATTGAATTTAATACCAAATCAATAATTACTAATTTTTAAAAAGACAATGTGTTTTCAGTGCACTTTAATTTTTGGTTTTAAAATTTAACTATTTTCTTAAAAATTTAATTATTTGTTGAACATTCGGTTTTCTTTGTATAGCTAACAATTAATTTTTTATCTGAAAATTTAATGATTTCATTGTTGGTGGAAAATTTATCTTTTATAAGTTGAAAATGCAACTGTTTGGTAGAAAATTAATTCGCATTTTGTTCAAAATCAATATTGTTTTTTGAAAATTCATCTTTTTGTTTGAGAATTCAACTATTTTTTATTAATTCCTTTTTTTTATGAATTCAATCAGTTGAAACATAGTTTTTTGTCTTCTGTCTTAAAGGGTAGATTTTTTAACTGAAAATTCAATGATTCCATTTCCTGTTGAAAATTTAACAATTCGGTTAAAAATTCATGAATTTGGTTGAAAATTCGTCTTCTAATAGAAAATAAATAAAATTTAAAAAATTAAATCGATTTTGAAAATGCAACGGTTTGGTAGAAAATTCATGCGCATTTTGTTCAAAATTAATTTTTTATTCTTTCATTTTTTTTGTATGAATTCAATTAGTTAAAAAATTGTTTTTTTTTCTTTATTGAAAAGTAGGTTTTTGAACTGAAAATTAAAAAATTCCATTTTTTATTAAAAACTTATCTTTTGACGTTCAAAAAATAACTATTTTGTTAAAAATTCACGATTTTTTGCTGAAAGTTCGTCTTCAGATGGAAAATAAATGAAATAAATAAAAAAATAGATCGATTTCGACAAATCTTGTGCATTTTTAATTACTTCACAGGGACAAAAAGGACATAGCATTTTTTTTACAATTTCTTCTCGACGCTCGTGAGAGAAGGGCGACATGCAGCCATCTAGCGGTAAGCATTTGAACTTAGGTTTAATTATATTTTTTTTAAAGCGCTTACAATTACAATGGTTGAACTATTAATAAAAATTGAAAAGATTTCAAAGGATTTCAAAAGATTGGAATGTTTTTCAGTAATTTGAGAGAATTTAAACATATTTCGAGAAAGTTTAGAACATTTCAAAGCAGAACAAAGAATTTCAAAGAATAACAAAATTTTTACGGAATTTAAAGATAATTTGAAAGGCTTTTTAGAGTTTTCAAAAGATTTCAAGGGATTACAAAAGTTTTAGGGTATTTCAAATGATTTTAAATGATTTTGCTTAAGCTCGAATGTTTTTGGTTTAGAATACAAATATTTTTTGTGGGAAATATCAACTATTTCATGTTTCGTAGAAAATTCATCATTTTTGGTTGACAGACCTTTTTTTCTTAAATTCAATTATTTTGCTGAAAATTATTTTTGTTGATTGAAAATTTATTTTTTAACTGGAAATTTAACTAGTCCATGTTTGGTTGAAAATTGACCCTTTACAGTTGGAATTTCAACTATCTGGTTAAAATTATTTTAATTTAGTTGAAACTTTATGTGTTTAATTTTTATCCATTTAATATTAATCCTTTTAACTAAAAACATAACCATTCCATTTTTGTCAAATTTTATTTACAGAAATTTAGTCCTGTTTGAAAATTCATCTGTTTAGTTGAAAAATGAACTACATCGTTGAAAAATTTTCTAATTGAAAATTCAACTATTTGGTTGAAAATTTGTATCCTTTGGTATAAAGTTGAGCTTCTAGTTCAAAATTCAAATATTTGGTAGGTAATTGATTTCTTTTTTGCTTCAAAATTATATTTTTGTTGTTGTAGAAAATTCATATTTTTGTTTAAAAATTCACCTCTTTGGTTAGGAATTTATCATGTACAAGTTAAGAATTAAAACTATTTGGTGGAAAATTCATTGTTATTGTGTTGAAAATTAATCTTGTTTGTTGAAAATTTATCTTTTTGGTTGAGAATTCGTTATTTGATAAAAAATAAACTTCTTGCTAAAATTTGTGGACTGTTTAGGTTGAAAATGTAGACTATTTAGTGGAAAACTAATTCGCGTTTTGTTGAAAATCAATCTTGTTTGTTTAAAATTTATCTTTTTGGTTGAGGATTCAGCTATTTTTTGAAAAATCAGTCATTTTGGATCAATTGAACAAGTTGAAAAATTGTTTTTCTTTTCTTGAAAATATATTTTCAAACTGAAAATTTAACGATTTCATTTTTAGCTGAAAACTTATCCTTTTTGGTTTAAAATTTAATCATTTGGTTTCAAATGTATCGATTTTATCAAAAATTCGTATTGTAATGAGAAATAAACTTCTTGCTTGAAAATTTGTGGTTGAAAATTAATTTTCTTATCTGAAATTTGCACCATTCCATTTTACGTTGAATATTTATTTTATTCAGGATGATAATTCAAACTATTTGGTGGGAAATTAATTCGTATTTTGTTGAAAATAGATCTTGTTTACTAACAATTCATCTCTTTGGTTCAGGATTCAACTTTTTTTTAAATGATTCGCCTTTGGATGAATTCAACTTGTTGAAAAATTATTTTTCTTTTCTTGAAAATATACTTTTGAACTAAAAATTTAACGATTCCATTTTTAGTTGAAAACTTATCATTTTTAGTTTAAAACTCTACCATTTAGTTGTAAACGCATACATTTTTTGAAAAGTCGTTATTTCATAGAAAATAAGCTTAATGCTTGAAAATTTTTGTTAGAAAAAATTAATTTTCTTATCTGAAATTGGAACTATTCTATTTTAGGTTGAAAATGTATTCTTTTTAAGTTGAGAATTCGAACTATTTAGTGAAAAATGAATTTGTATTTTGTTAAAAATTATCTTGTTCGTTGAAAATATATGATTCCGGTTGAGGATTCAGCTATATTTTCTAAATTCATTTTTTGGATGATTTCAACGAATTCTAAAATTGTTTTTCTTTTCTTGAAAATAGATTTTTAAATTGAAAATTTAATGATTCCATTTTTGTTTAAAAACTTATTCTTTTCAATTTAAAATTCAACCATTCAGTAAAAATTTATCAATCTTTTCGAAAATAGTTATTTGATAGGGAATAAGCTTCCTGCTTGAAAATTCATGTTAAAAATTCATTTTCTTATCTGAAATTGGAACTATTCTATTTTAGGTTGAAAATGTATTCTTTTTAAGTTGAGAATTCGAACTATT
>JAABKJ010009622.1:0-11159 GCA_011634705.1 Andricus grossulariae
TTTTCATTTTTGTGGACAAAAACCCGGGGGAACTGAACCCGATTTACCACACGACGAAGTATCACATGCCCTTAAGGCACTGACTAGTTTTCCCTACTTCTGATGTGGCTTTGATCGGGCAAACTGGCAAGGGCCATACATATCGTGTAACGTTTTTGCAGATCATTACCTAAATTAGCGAATACTTGTTAGGGCAACTCTGAGGGCAAATTTTTAAAATTATAATAATAAAAAACAAAAACTAATTTTTGAGAGAAAAATTTATTTTATTTAGTATTATACAACTGAAAATAAAGATTAGATTAAAATTATTCAGTTTTATCTCCTTCTCCTGCGTATTAGTTAAGTTCTATTTCATCGAAAAGGAGAAAAAAATTATTTGCAATATTCGAAAAAGCACGATCGTGTACTAATTTATATATTTTTAATATTTAACTTCCATTCATTGAAATAGATTCACCTTCTGGAAAACTGTCAGGATCAGCTTTTTCTTAAAGCGTATTCAAGCCAGTTTTAGAGGGTGTTTTCTTGTCTTCATCATTAGGTCTCGACGTATAAAATATTTATAAAGAACTATTTAATGAAAATGTTATCATCGATACACATAACAACAGAGACAATGTTAGATGTGTGGCATAACAGAGTATCGTGAATTCCCGACTTGGGGGCAAGCCTCCACAAAACACCACAAACAAATTTTGTATATTATTCATATGTGGGAGTCATTTTATTATTTTTAAATCGGATCAGCGACAGTTCGATTATAATTAATGACAGATATTTCTATTTTAATGTCCCATTTGTGCCCCATCGTGATATAATTTATTTTTTAGAAAATAGAAAAACTGGTTTATGCCTTGTCACGCCACTGTCAAATGGTAAAAAACAGGGCAATTTCTGCACGATGTTGTTAAAATATTGCGCTCTATACAGCAATTTTTTTTAATTTTCAGAATTGTAATATTTATGTATCTCTATAGTTTATTTCTACTGATACAATTGCTTTACTAACGAATTTTGAAAAAATTTCTTTAAAATGACAAAAAATTAAATTATTTCGAAATAATATCAGCCGCCTTTTTATTATCTTACGAAATTTTGTATTGTGCGCCTCACTTTTTCCTTTTAATAAAAAAATATATATTATAACCAAGTTCCAAGTAATTTTCTTGGAAAATGTAAAAATATCCTGTTTCTGCGAAAATTGTGATCGCCGCCATTTTAATTCTTCGCATGATTTTGAATTTTACATAAGGCCACTTTTTTAGTCTGTCAAAAGCTACCCCTCCCTATGTGGGCGTTAGAATTCTTTAAAATTGTAGAAAGTTATCTAACTTAGAAGCTTTTGCTCAATTTTCCCCTACAAAATGCATGAGAAAATGCAACGCTCCTGCAAGACCTCTAAAGATTATCCAATTGAGCTAAAAATTTCAGGGCATCTACTTCTCGTCGAACCTCACGAAAATAGGGGTTGGGATCCCAAAATTTGGTAAAACATGGTTTACTCAACGTAATAAGGACCACACTATGAACACGATCACTTGAAGATGGTTTCAGGTAAATTGATAAAACTCTTGCATTTTTTTCACTTTATAATATTTAACAAAAAGGTTTTTAAAGAAAACTTTTTTCATTCACGAATCGATTGAACAATAATATTAATACACTTTATTAAAGAGTAACAAGTTATGGTCATTTATAATATTTGGACAATCGTTTTTAATGTTATTTTTGTATTTGTATGGTGGTTGCACAAAAAAGCGCCGGTTCTCAAAAGTACACCGATTCGGTGTTGTTTTGAGTTGCAACAAAAATGAGATACCGGAGAATGAGAATGTAGCTATGTTCATGTTACAGTTTCACACTTGAAGTATTCTCATTTTGAGAAAAAAATATCTTATTTCGAGAACATAACAAATGAGCTGCAACAAAAATGATCCCACTGTTTTTCTGTGTGGAGGATCCCGTCAGAGCACTCACTAATATTTTATTTTAAAATATTTTTAATAACTATTTTAAATAATATAAAAAAAATCAATAAATCCTCATGAAGAAGCAAATACTTTTGCTAATTAATCATAATGAGGAAGCAAAGTGGAAACACTGGAGATCGAATTCACAGCTAGATTAATAAATGATGATAAAGAATGGGCTTTTTAATGACCTGTACCTTTCAGAGGATAATTGAGGGTCCGGATTAAATAACCTATACCGTCACTGTTTAGTAGAAATTTTTATTCAGCAATTTGATTATTAATTGAATAAAAATGACATAATGTTAAAGACATACGCATTGTGCACTATCATATTCTTAAACAGTGCTTACAACTCGCCGGCGGCAAAGTAAAGCAGATAAAAAGCCGTAGAAATACATTTGACTCGAACAGAGTACCGTTGATGGGGGGGTGGATGGTGGGTTACGTGATGCAATGGTATCGAGGCAGGCAGGTGTGAGGAGGTCCGGGGCGTATATGATCACAGAAATAAATTCACACACAGACTATGCACCATAACCATATGTGGAGGCGAGTATAAATGCGGTTAGGCCTGGGTACACACAAAAACATATAAATATACACGCACACGTGTCCGGGTCAGCTATCGGGAACAATATAGAGTTCCATGGGGGTGCATGGTGTGCTAGGAAGCAGTGGGGAAGGTGGAGACAGATCGATAGCATAAGGGGCCTCCAGACCTTATGGTGCCTACGCCCCCTCCTCCCCCTAACCTTACCATTTCCCCTTCTTCCACCATCTTCCTCCTCGTCCTTATATATACGGAATTAATTCATGCTTTGCTTCTATGGTGTTTCCGTCGCGTGCATTTCTGTCATGCCGAGAATTAATGGAGATCTAAATTTTCACAAATCTCAGAAATCTTATACAATTCTTATGCTAAGCTGGATAATTCTTGGCGATTTATAGCGACGACTGAGCGTTGCCGATTGTGGGGTGTTTCTAATTAATTGGGAGGTAAGCTTATCAAACGGTAAAAGTTAAAGGTACTTTTTTCTGAGAAGGCACATTCGATTACAAAATTGTATTGCTATCTGAATATTATTTGTTTGGTTGTTTATGCAGTGGGATCGATTGTGCACAAATGAACTTTACACAGCAAATTCTACAACGTTAATTCTATACACTTATTTTATTTTAAATGATTTATTAATTAAATCCTGCGCCTTATAAAACTCTACATAAAGTTTCAAATAATATTGTTGATGCCTAAATAAAGTGTATGTAATAAAACTCTACGCGAAAAAACTTTACACAAGATAAGGTTTATTATTATCTGTAAAAATCTATACAAAATTTAGAAAATATAGGCTCAATACCGTAAAATTCTACACAAAGTGAAAATACTGAAAATAAATTATTTTAGACTCAAATATACTCTACGAAAAAACTCTTTACGAGCGAATTTAACCAATTTTTTAGTTTTAATTTGAAAAACATACTCTATACAAATACATTTTCTAGGAGTAAATTCTACACACAGCAATGCGAAACAGTTGAAGAAGCTTTGTTTTACTAGACTGTACATTTTTTTTTGACAGATATCATTCATTTACAGTGCATTTTTGCCTAAAATATCAGTTTTTTAAATTTTGTTGTATTGAAACTGTGCAGGGATTTACAAAAAATTATTTTAATAAATACGTGTCGCGTTTTGTCATGTACAATTGATGGTGTGTAGTTTTTCTGTTTAGAATCGATACCAATTGCTTATTACATTCTCATCATAATGAGAAGGTATTGGTTTTATGTGCAAAATGACTTTCGCGGATTCCATCAAATCTTGACGTTTTGAGGACCCCTGAGTCAGAAAAATTATTTTTTACGTTGGTGTCTGTCTTTGTCGTTGTCGTTGTAGTCTGTAAACACGATAACTTTTGAAAGAATTATCCGTTTGTATTGTCCTTTGACACACTTTATAAGGGTGTGAAAAGAAAGGACGAGTTCATTAGCCAGCTATTTTGGACAAAATTTCAAAAAGTTAGAGCATTTTGAAAATTTTTAAAACCATTTTCTTTCAAGATTTAAAAATGCTACGGGCGGCTATTCGTATTACTCGAAAACTCGAATAATTTATCCTCATGACTTTTTTCGATAAAAAGAAAATTGGCAGAGTTATAGCATTGTCAAAATCCAGAAAAACAAACGAGAATTAACATTTTAAGACAAGCAACGCACAATACGAAAAAATTCTGCAAACATTGCTTTTTGAAAGCCCTACAAGATTATCATAACAACTTTTTAAATTTTGTTGAAAAATCGAAAATATAAATTTTGATTGCAGAAAAAATAATAAAAAAGAATTCATTTTGCGGTCGAAATAGGTAAGATACAAAAAAGACAAATAGACAAAAATTGTGCACCAAAAAAAGATCCACAAATTTATTATAAACCACTTTCTGATGGAACACTTAGGTTTTGTTTCATTCGTAAAAAACTAAATTAAAAATGAAAAAATTAAATTTGTGGACAAACGACACAAGCTGTGAAAAAAATGAATTGACAAAAGTTGCTCATTCAGAAAAGAGCTATAAATTTGTCATGAATAATTTGTTGATAGGACGCGTAGATTTTGTTTGAATCGTAAAAAAGTACATTAATAATAAAAAAGTAAATTTTTTGAAAAGCGACATGAGGTACGAAAAAAAATTAATAGACCAAAAATGTTCACCCAAAAAGCATCTACAAATTTGTTGTTAATAATTTTAAGGTAGAACGAGTAGATTTTATTTCAATCGTAAAAAATAAGGTTAAAAAAAAAAATTTATTTTGGCAAAATGACGCAAGAGATGAAAGAAATGAAAAGACAAAAGTTGTTCAAACAAAAAAGATCTAAAAGTTTTATTATAATCTCTTGTTATAAAAATATATTAAAGAAAAAAATGAACTTTTTGGAAAAATGACACAAAATCTACGAAGGCATTTTTGTTAAGAATTGGATTTTTTCTAATAGTCTGCATGGGGGATGTGTCGGCATATATCATGAGTCCCGGACGCATTTTTGTAATGTAATCGAGTGATCTGATAAGAGCAGTATGCCTAATTTGACATATTGGACAAAGCCTGGTTTTACCCTATCATCTATGGACTGGGTTGCAGCCAAATATATGATGGGGGGACCCACAGCTTAAGGTGGGATTCAAACAACCAGAACCTCGGAAAAAGTACGTAGACAAATTTCAAGAGGTGCCAACTCAGGGATCGAACCCCGGATCTATAATGTGAAGTCCGAGCTTCTGACCGCATGAGCCACACTTTATTTATTATTATTATTTTCTTTAGAATAACTTTCGATTACATGGATTCAATTAAATTTTGTTTGTGTGAAATTTTATTTCCTACACTTTTTGCTGGGTGTGCTGGATGTAATTTTGTGTATGAATCTAAGTGTCATGTAAAGCTATATTCTAGAATCTTGATTGGAAAAGTTTTTTAGAATAGATTTTTCTCGTTTTCGGGAATAGTATTTTATCAATTTGGTTGCTCATTTCAGTTGATCTTTTGCGATGTTTGAGAAATGATCTGCACTTCCAATGGCGTGCTAAGGGTCTACTGCTCGGATATAGTGATTAAAGCGATACTTCCGGTGGCCGTTATCGAGCCACAAAGATAGCATCGCGCCTCTCAATCACTGTCAACTCTCGAACTCTCCATAATGTAGTAGAAATCCCGCTAGAGTGTAAACGGGTTACAAATTCTTATTAATTGCTCAAATGCTCGACAATTAAAGAATCAAACATGGTTTTCTTCATCCCTTGTTCCTCTTTGGAATTTATCTGTAATTTTACTAAGGAAATTAAACAAGCTTTTGATTTCTATACAAACGTTTTGAATTTTATTGTTCAGGAAAAGTCAGGGATCTTCGAAAAAAATCTTGCAAATCTCAGGGAATTTCTATAAGAGGCATTTTAAAAAATTGTCAAGGTTAACAAATTTTTATTTGAAATTTTTTATTTCGTTTATAATAGATTCTGTATTTAAAATCTTACAAGATTAAGATTCTGGTCTTTTAATAATTATGGATAAGGCAAAAGTAGTGAATTTTGAAAAAGAAGTTTTGCAACCATCCTAGTATTCTTGTTAGTATGTAATTTATTTTCCTTATAATTCTATTTCTATTTCTTTTCTTTGCAGATGCTTCCTCCTGGCGATTATAGTCTTTTCTGTTTAAAAATGCCATCGGTTTTAGTAGAAATTTCATCTTTTTTTTTGTTGAATTCAACTGTTCTTTATTTAAAATCAAAACTTTTTTTTGTTAAAATACTTGCTATTATATTATTCGTTGAAAATTCATTTTTGTTGTTGAAAATTGAACAACTTGGTTAAAGTTTAAACCACTTTGTTAAAAAATCATTTTTTGTTATTAAAGTTCCATCATTTTAGTTGAAAATTTGTTTTTTGTTGTTGATATTTCCTCTCTTTTTTTAAATTCAACTGTTTGGTTGAAAATTAACTTTTTTGTTAAAAATATATTTTTTCGGATTCAAAATTCAACTTTTTTTTACATATAATTCGCCTTCTTCTTTTTGGTTGGAAAATTTATTATTTTAGTAAAGAATTCATCTCTTTGGTTCAAAATTATTTTTTTTGCTGTTAAATTTTTTTTTTTCTGAAAATGTAAATTTTCTATTTTTAGTTGATAATTTATCTTTTTTAATTTGAAAATTCAACTATTTCTGTGAAAAATCATATATTTTGTTAAAATTTTGACTTGTTCGGTAGAACATTAATCTTCGTGGTTGAAAATTTGTCTTTTTGGTTTTAAAATTCATCTCTTTTGGTAAGAATTTAATCTTTTTGGTTGAAATATCCACTATTACACTTCTTGTTGAGAATTCATCTTTTAAGTTTAAAATTCAATACTATTACGTTAAAGATCCAACTACTTTGTTAAAGATGTAAGTGTTTTGTTAACAAGACATCTTGCTTGATCGAAAATTCAACAGTTTTATTTAACATTCATCTATTTGGGCAGGAAAATCGTCCTTTTGGATTGAAAATTAATCTTTCATTGTAGAAAAATTATGTTTTGGTTTAAAGAAATAAATAAATCTGAAATTTCAAAATTTAAATCTGAAAGTGTTTTATTCCGTTTATAAGAGATTCTTCGTTAAAAATGTTACAAGGCTAGAATTCTGGCCGTTGGATATTAATGGTCAGGGAAAATGAAAAATTGGTCATGCAGAAATCAGGGAAAACTGGGGAAACTTGAAATAAATAAAATAAATTATATCCTTTATTTAAAAGCTCCGAACCAATGAATGGAATTGTGCTTTTTACTGTAATTAAAATCGAGATAACAAGTCGACGCGACGTCCCGGCAATTACAGCAGCAATTACCAAATGACTGCAATCCAATTTCCCCTCTCAATCTTTTGCATATTCATGCTCTTTTTAATTAGACAGAAAAAATGGCGTTGCTTGATGTACGTGCCCTTATTCAAGAGAGTGCAATTCATTTGAATTCCTGGAGTCTCATGTGATTGACCTATCCCGGTTTACGAGGATCTGGAGATTTCCGGACATCGTAAACCCAAGACTGGACGTGGAGTTTATCCCATGGCTAATCGTCGGGAGGCCATTAATCTATTTATGAGGTTATAATACACGTGACTCGTTCGCTTTTGGCGTAAGGGTATGGGAGTGCATTAAACGAGCGTATATACTATCAACAGTCCAAGCCGCGGCCTTTATGGTATAGGAGTCGGAGTCGGAGGGTGGCTGCTTGGTGTCGAGCCTCATTAGACAGCATGGGACCCCATATATATTGAACACGGGCTACCCTGGGACCGAATGGGAGTGCACAGTGCACACGCTGAACCGGAAACTAACGATGTTGCCGCCATTTTCAGACTCTTCGGAAACGACTCGCCGGGTGCGAACCTTTCTCACGTCGTGAACCTAAAAGCCCCTTAGTTTCGTAAAATATCCTGTAAAAATGCATTGTTTCCACAAAAGTTTAATAGCCTGATTACCTTCTCTTTAAAAAAATTTCCAAATTCGAAAGAAACTTTTTTGGAAATCTATAAAGGATCTTCCATTCCCGAGCGAGAAACAACCTTCTCTAGAGGGCACTAATTTCGCCCAAATTCTAAAAACAAATGGTAAAAAATGTAAAATGATATCATTTTAATTTTGATAATTATTTTTGTATAAATAATAAAAATTTTCCGTAAAAAGCGTAGCGGAATACTTGAACAGACCCTTACAAGGGGAGGGTCACACCCTCGTGAATTACCGAATTTGATGCGACCAGAAAAAAAATCAATTGAACCAAAAAATGGGCTTTTTGGAGGTACAAGAAAGTTTGGTTGAATCCAACAAATTTTGGTAGATTCAACAAAATGCGTAGGGAGTCATCGTGGCTCAAATGGTATCGTGATTGTCTAATGTTCTAACACTGCAACCTTGGCAGCCACGCTGGCTCTGGTACGATTCCCAAAGCAGGAAGCGAGGCTAGATGTGTTTTTCAGACAGTGCAAATGCTAATGACCCTGGCAGTTGATGCGAATATAAACATTCAATTAATAATAAAAAAAAGCTTGATTGACCTGACCAAATATTTTGGTTTACTCAACCAAATACTTCACCTACCAAAAGATTTCGATAAAGCAACCAAACAATTTTGTGAGGGTCAACCAAGTATTTTGTTGTCTATGTAATAACTATATTCTGTGGTTGAACCAAGAAAAATATTGTTGATTCAACCCAATCGTTTTCTGAGTATTAGACTAAAATAAGTGAAAGTATATTAGCAATAATCAAATTTGATCTACAAATTAAGAATTTCGTATGATTTGGTGGCGGAAACCTCATTTTATGAACAATTATTCAGGGTGTCTATCATGTAGGAAAAGCGGGGATTCTACGGGAAATTTATCCGTGCGGAAAATGTACAGGATTTTTTTTTTTTTTTAAGTGAGAATTTTTTATTTTACATACACGGAGCAGGATGGAAATTTCCTCTGTTTTTTTTTAATTATTATATTTTCACTAAATTTGCAGTCAGGAAGTACAAAGTGGCTTGGGAATGTTCAAACGATTCAGAGAGATAAAACATAAGATTGATGATAAAAAATGGAAGTTTTGGGAACAAAAATGTAAACTGAAAAGAAAGAACATATTAAAAAAATACAAAATTTATCTAGTTGTTTCTGAGAAAATTATACTTTAAAAAAATGTAAAGGCATCAAATGGGCGGTTTGCTCACACCGAGTGGTGAAGGCACAGCACTCACCATTCGGCTCGCGCCTTCGAGTTCGTGCTGGGCCTTCACACTCGTCGGCAGCACCCGCCTGTGAGGCCTCGTATATCAACTAATATTTTTCTTTACAAATTACAATGCAAAACCTGAGCTTGCCTAGCGTTTACAGATTTCGAATATAACCTCAATGAGCCAACACGAGGTTAACATAGTAACCATTTACGACGCTAGATTGCACTAGTAGTAAAAGAACAAAATGTTTTGGTAATCATGGAGAGCATTTTGCTCACCGGTGAAAGCATTTTGCTTATTGGCGTTGGGGATTTTCGTCATCGCCTTCGCGCACGATACGGAATCGACCATTTTAGATGTCTGTTAGCGGTGGCCAAACGACGGTTTATTATAAATGTGTAAAGAAAATATAATTTTGTTTGGATACAAGTCAGTATTTAAAAAAATTTACTGCATTTACATTTTTTTTCTAGAGATATACAATTTTTTTGTAGCGAATTATTATTAGCAGAAAGTTCTCAAATATATCAGAAAAAAATCTCGTGCCATTTTCAAGGTGTTATTTGAAACTTTTTTGTTAAAAAAATGGGATCTATTGAAGGAAAATATAAGAGTTGAACTCCTGTATTGTATATTATTAACCATATTTTTTAGAAACACAAAAAATTATCACGAAATTCATTTATATAAGAAAGCAACTTTTAAATGATATTTGTACTGGAATTTACAAAATAGTTGCTGGAATTGTACGGAAATTTTATCGTAAGTCTCCACTGGAAACCCTGTTATTGTAAACAAATGCATAATTTAGCCATTTTTCGTCATAAAAGTATAGTTTTTTGCACAAAAGGATTAATAACACCTTAGCCTTTTTTAAACCAAAATACACCACGAAAAAGTGTTACTTGACAGGTGGTGCATTATATTTGGTGACCGTTTTCCAGTAATTATTATTTTTAATTTTTATGGACATTTATTATAAATAAATATTTTTTTACTCTATCTAGTAATACTTTTCCGTGAAGAGCCGGTGATTATAAGTTGAAAAAGGGGCTAAATTGTGCATTTTTTAGAGGTGTCCAAAAGTTAAGCCTGCGATGATAAATCAACAATTTTCAAAGATATATCTTTGGAAAATGGCCCAAAGCGTAGTTTTGAAAATAGGGCATTAAAGAAAATCCGATCTACAAATTTCGTCTCTAAAAAACAAATGCATTTTGTGAAATATGGACCAAAGTCAATATAAATTATTTGCAAAACTGCGAAAAATATTAGATTGGTTTTGGTTGAAAAACATAAATTTACTCTCGAACTATCTGACCTGTAATTTTTGTTTAATAATAATTTAATTTATTTTCATATTTATGTCGTTTACCGCCAGCCAGTTTTTTCATTTTCGATTTCATTTGAAGACGTAAGAATGACAACTGGATAAAGACTAATTGAAGTTGGCATCCAAATAACCAGTAAGATAATGCGATTTAGGGGCCAACTACAAGTGGTCTTCATCAAGTTGTCATTCTCATGTCTTAATTTGTTTTTATTAAGAACTAGTAAGTAAACTTTTTTGTAAAAAATGTTACCGCCAATGCTTTTCGTATATTTTTGATTTTCGGTATTTTTGACCTAATATGTATAAAATATTGAAGCTTACATTTAAAGAATATACATTTCCCGTAGTTCAGTTATGGTCTAATGTCCAAATATTATGATTTTCCCTATGGCCGCGGGCTACCCGATACTCTTTTTGAATAACTTTTTTTGGTCCTCGCGTAAATCACTTTTGTCCTCTAATATAATTATTATTTGAATCACAGAAGAAAAGATATAGGAAGTCCAAAGTGGATTTACGCTAGGAAGATCATGTACAGATCAGATATTCAGCTTAAGACAGATCACAGAAAAAAGCTTGAGAGTAGGAAAGAAAG
>JAABKJ010009623.1:0-11159 GCA_011634705.1 Andricus grossulariae
TATGTATTATGCGCTGTGTCAATACATTTGCATCGACGTTTTCATGATTTTTGAAATATTATGCAACTTTGTGTTAAGGTGCCTTGAAAATCCTTTTGTAGAACATTTGATTTTGTGACTACCAGACCCGAGGCCGTCAAAAAAAACCGAAGATCAGTATAAATGGTTCTATGGACCAAGTGTCAGGAAATGACTGCATGGGGCAATGTCGCGCTCATGATTTTTATTTTTTTGAACCATGTTCTACCACACAAAAAAAATCATAAAAATCTGAGTTGTAGTACACGATGCAAGGATTTTTTCTTGAAGAAATAAAAGTGGTATCTCTAAAACAACATAGGGGGAAAAAATTTTGAAAATCTTAAAACATTTTTCTAATGCTTATTTTTGGTTCGAGAAATTCATTAATTTTTTTTAATTCACTAAAGTGGCCTTTGAAACATATATTTTGTTCATCGAAATCGCTCGAACCGTTTTCGAGAAAAATCACTTTTTTGATTTTGCTTTCCTTCTCCATATCTCCAACAAAAATGGGATTTTGAAGTTGAAACTTGATGGAGTTTCATATCACATGGAACTTATGACATAAATTTTAGCTTCATACGCACGGGGGCCGATTTCCCATGATTATTCCGCCAAGCCCTTTTTGGAAATCTTATAAAATCCTTTGGAATATTCACAAGTATCTTAAAACCTTATAGTTTCTGCAAAATCGTTCCAAATCTTTCGGAATTATAGGAAATTCTTTAAAACTATACTAGACTTTTTTTGAATCCCTTGAAATCATTAAAATACCCTTACATATTTTTAAAGCTTATGAAAGCTCTTTGGAATTTGTGAAAAAAACCTTGAATCCTAAAAATCCTATCGGACGCCCCTCAAAATTTATAAAATATATTTTAAATTCCTTGGAATATTTTTGAATACCGTAAAATGTTTGAAATCCTTTGAAATATTTTGCAATCCCTTGAAATTTAGTAAATATTCTGAAAATTCGTTTGGGTTTTTAAAAATATCTTTAAAAATTTATGAAATACAAATAAATTATTGAAATCTATTAACAAATTATTGGAATCTTCTAAAATATTCTATAATATTTCAAATCCTTTGAAAATTTTTAAAGATCCTGAAAATTCCTTCGAATTTATAAAAATACCCTAAGGTATTTACTATCCTTTAGAATCCCTTCAAATGATTAAAATCTATTGAAAAATCCATGGAAATTTCAAAAATGCCCTAAAATATTTTAAATCCTTTGAAATCTTTTGTAATCCCTTGCAACTTTTTAGAGCTCTTAAAAATTGTTTGGAAGTTTTAAGAATACCCTAAAATACTTCGAAAACTTTGAAATATTTTGAAATTTTTAAATCTTCCAGATTCTTTGAAATATCTTCAAATTATTAAAATCTATTGAAGACGTCTTGAAATCTTTTAAAATATCCTAAAAAATTTTTAATCCTTCAAAATTTTTCAAAGCTCTTGAAAATTCCTTGGAATATCTAAAAATCCCTTAAATCTTCCAAATTGTTTGAAATCATTAGGAATTATTAAAATCGATTCAAAACTTCTTGGAACCTTTTAAAATACCCTAAAATATTTAAAGTCCTTTGAAATCCCTTAGAACCTTTCAAAGCTCTTGAAAATTCTTTAGAATTTAAAAAAATCCTTTTAATCTTTAAAATCCTTTCAAATGCCTTTGAAATTATTAAAACTTTTTTTAAATGCCTTGGAAGCTTTTAAAATATCCTAATTTACTTTAAATTCTTTAAAATCCTTTGAAACCTTTGAAACTTTGAAATTATTATAATTAATTAAAAACGCCTTGGATTTTTTTTTTGAAATACCCTAAAATATTTCAAATCCCTTAAAATTTTTCAGAGATCTTGAAAATTCTCAGGAATTTGTAAAAATTCCTTAAATCTTTCAAATCTTTTGAAATCTTTTGGAATTATTTTGACCGATAAAAAATGTTTTGGAACCTTTTAAAACACCATACAATATTTCAAATACTTTCAAATTGTTTCAAATTCCGAAAAACTTTTAAAAGCTCTTGAAAATTCATTGGAAGTTTTAAAAATATCCTTATTTCTTTAAAAGCATTTTCAATACCTTCAGATTATTGAAATCCATTTAAAATCATTCAGAATCTTTGAAAATACCCTGAAATATATAAAATCCTTTGAAATCCCTTAAAACCTTGTAAAGCTCTTGAAAAGTCTTTAGAATTTTTAAAAATCCTTTATATCTTTCAAATCATTTGAAATGCCTTTGAAATTAATAAAATCAATTAAAAATGCCTAGGATTTTTTTTTCAAATACCCTCAAATATTTCAGATTTCTTAAAACTCTTTAGAGCTCTTGAAAATTCCTTGAAATTGGTAAAAATCCCTTAAATCTTTCATATCATTTTGTAAAGTCTACCAAAAGTTTCAATGGCTCTTGAAAATTCTCTAGAAGTTTTAAAAATACCTTAATATCTTTAAAATCCTTTGGAAAACCTTCAAATTATTTAAATCTATTTAAATCTATATTTTGACTTTCAACCAAAAAAAAATGAATTATCAATTAGAATGATGAATCTTCAACAGGAATAGATACATTTTCAGTTAATAATATAATTTTTGGTATTACGAAAAAGGAATATATTCGACTCTGGAAATAATGATTTTTTTTCTAAAAGTGATTCTATAGATGAAATAAATAATAATTGGTTAAACAAAACTACATTATTAATGCAAATACAAATTTTTTCAACAGTAGAGTAGTAGCGTTTTTTTGTTGTTAAGAATGAATTTCTTAAACTGAAAATGTAACGATTCTATTTTTTAGTTTTAAAATTAATATTTTTATTTTAAAAATGATCGTTTCTAGAAATCTTTCTTAGAAATTAGTTTTTTTGTTGTTGTTTGTGCATTAGAGGTGAAAAAAAATCTTCTGGTTACGAATATCTTGGTTCTTTTTTAGAAATCCTGGCCAGTTTTTGTTTAAACAATTTCTTAAATAATTTCATTATTTATTAACAATTTTCTTTTATAAAAACATTCTTGGCATCTCTGAGCAAGAATAAAAGTTTTTTTCCTTTCAGCAGTTTTCTTGTAGTATAACCCGTTTGCAATTTACAGCGTCACAAAATGATTTTTTAACAAAATGGACATATTTGCATAGTTATGCCACATAATCTATTGCCATATATTAATGTGAGATCTCTTCCTTAATTTTTGTCAAAAAATTTATATTTTTTAAAGAAAAAATCGTCTAAACATTTCATTTGTTAATAAAAAGTTATCCAGGCCAAATAGTGTCATAACTTTCCCTAAAAATGTTCCAAAACCTATACCTACCATTTATAACATTATTTATTGTTCATAAACCCTCTTGCTTAATTTTTATAACAATTGTTACAAATGAAACCCCTTAATGGGGATATCACATTTTTTTGAAATTTTTTACAAATCCACGCGCCATTGAATAATTGCAATTTTCTATAGAAAACTAGAAAATTCTACAACTTAAAAAAAAATTTCAATCGAAAACAGAATTCTGTTGAAAAATAGCTTTTCAGAACCGTGAATATACATACTTAATTCATAGACCATTGAACTATTGTAATTTTAAACAATTGGTTTTTGTTTAACTTTGTTCAAACAATTTGAAGGTAATGTTTTTAAATTGTAGACGGGCTACATTACGTTCACAATTTCAAAATATGATCCTTCTTATTATTTCAATAGAGTTGAGAATGACCATCGCGTTATTTTTTCAAGCATTTATATTTTTCACGTTTTCCATTTTTATAAACTTTTTAAATTATTTTATGCACTCCTGAGTACATTTATTTATTTTTATGAAGCAATTAGTTGCTTTCCGCTATTGAATTATGAAATATCTCGACTAATCGAATTAGTAATTTTCTAATAATTTTTGGTGGCTCACTTTTCACTAAATGAATCCGTAAAATTTCACTTGTAATTTATTAAATTTTACAAATTTTGATTTAGGGAGACCTCAAAGTATCTTTTCCATAAGAAAAAAGCCATACAATTAAAATAATTTTCTTTAGGCACTTCATTGCATATATGCATTCAAGCATGAAGACCCTGAATATGTATAATTAATTTCGAATCCATTGATACATGGTAATTTGAAGTGTCTAAAAAATTCTCATTTTTCTTAACATTGTTCAAACAATCATAAGGTAATGATTTTATTCAGGCAGGCTACGTCACGTTTACAATGTCAGAATATGACCTTCTTATTGTTTCAATAGAGATAAGAATATGATACCTTCGCGTCGTTTTATTAAACTTTTCTATTTTTAACGTTTTCCATGTTTTTTTGAAATTATTATATACAGGCCTAAATAATTTTTTTACGAAGCAATTAGTTTTACACTATTGAATTAGCAAATATCTCGACTACTCGAATTACGGTCATGACTTCATTGTGTCATGACAACTGACATTCAAAAGTTGACATTCATGAAAATTAGTGACAGGAAATTGATCCTGATAATCGGATAATTGCAGTTTGCTAATCAAACAGGAAATCCGCAATCAGTGTAAAAATGTTGCATATAATTTTGACCCAATTTTGGGATCAAATTGCTCAACTAACATTCACGATGTCTTCATTACAGAAAGCCAAATTTGAAGAAATAGATCAAAAACTATACAAGTTTAGATGAAATCTTTTTATCACCATTTGTCAACAAGTATTCTAGTTTTGCTTTATGAAATTCATTCTATGTTTCGTCATTTAAAGTCGGTTGAGTGCCATCAGACTGATGCATAAATATTGTGATGTTTTGAAATTTTAGCGCTTCCGTTTATGCTACATATCCGTATTTTTTGAGGTTAACACTATAAAAAACATGTTTTCGAGACCGAGAAAAACAAAGCTATAAAGGGCACAGAATCTCAAACATAATAAAAAATTATACAGATTGTTCTAAAAAAGCAAGTAATCTCCTCCAAATTTATCATTTACATTCGTAAAAGTTTTTAAAGAATCAGTTGTTCCTATTGAGTGTAGCCAGCATGTGGGCAGTAAAGCTCTGTTGTGTAGTTTTCCTAAACACTGTCGGTACGTTTAATAATAACAAATTAAAAATGGTAATTCTTTGAAATTCTCTGAAAACCCTGAAGTCTTTTTCAATATTCTAAAATCTTATTAATCCTATGAAATCCTTACAAATCCTTCGAAATTAAAGGAAATTCTTTAAAAACGCAGCCTAACTGAAATATTTGTAATTATCTTCAAATCTTTGTAATACTACAAAATCCCTTAATTTTTATGTAATTTTTTGCAGTTCATAGAAATATTATAAAAACCAGAAAATCGAAGATCATGAACATCATTTTAAGTTGTATATTAAAGTTTAAAAAGATTTAGTACGTAGAATAAAATCATTTCACTGCGTAATTACTGTTTTCGGTACCTCTAAAAATAACATAATAATGCCATAAATTGAATAAACATAATTTATAATGGCTCTGATCTCTTTTATCAGTTAGTTAGACTCTTATTAATACTCCTTGTAAATTTCCTTTAGTTCAAAAAAATGAAAATCATGATTGGCATCCTTTGTTTCATTTTAGTGGTTTTTCCCAGTCCGATTGGTAAATATAATATATATAATTCAAAGTAAATTATTAATTACAGTATATGCAGTAAATTCCTTTTCAAAATCGTTCAAATTAAAATATTTTTTTTTCCTAGTTTAATGAAAAAAAAAATAAAATGGAATATAATTAATTAAGGAAAGCTTAAAAAAAAGCTAAACACTTTTTTTAATGTTTAAAAATTATAATTAAGTCTTCAGTTGATTAAATTAGTTTTTAATACAAAAAAGGAATATTCGTCAAAACCTAATGATTTTTCGCTGAAAAAACCCCAGAAAATATCTTCGAAATCTCAGGTTTATAATTGCAATGTACATGTAGATTAGGGTGGTCCGACAATTGACTTTCGAATAGAGGACAAATTACCGTATTAATTAGAGAAAAGGATAAATTTCAAACATTTATTTCAGAACAACATTTTTTGAACAAAACAAAATTATTTAGGCAAGTACGATTTTTTTAAACAATAGTTTGGTTATGTTAATCTCATTTTTCCGAATACAAAAATTTTCCCATGTTAATCGTATATGTGTGACTAAGATTAACTTTTTTTTAATTCAAAAGAATTTTAAAGAATACGACGAAATTTATAATGATAAAATATTTATATATATAAAGTTATTTATATATATAAATATATTCATATATTTATAATAAACATTATAATATAACATAATCCGTCGATTTCAGTAAAATTGTGATGAATTTGGAGGAATTTAAAGAAAATAAGAATTTGAAAAGTTCATACAAATTTAAGTTAATTGTAAACAATTCAAGGAAATTGCAAACAACGCAGGTGAACTTAACACTAATTCTTAAATAACAAGAAATCAATTAAATTCAGTAAGTTTGAGATGAGGTTAAAAAAATTTACCGGAATTGAAAAAAATTCAAAAATTCATTGAATTTAATAGAATCGATTGAATTTAGCAGACTTAAAGTGAATTTAAAAAGTTCAAGGGAATTCCAAAGAATGTAAAATATTCTTGGATGAATTAGTGAGAATTCAGGATGAGATCCAAACAATTCAAGTGAATTGTAACAAATATTTCAAAAACTTTTTAAATTTTTGAAGCCCTTAGAAATCCCTGATTTCATGTTTTATATCTACAAAATGCCTTGGAAGCTTTTAAAATACCCTGAAATATTTTGAAATAATTTGAGAAAATTCATAAAAAGGTTAGACATATGATTTGAAATATGGATAGGTGATCTTTTTATTTAAAAATGTGACTAAAAATTGATTTCAGGAAGAAAGTGACTAAAAGCAACTGCTAAGCAGTTCTGGTTATTGTTGACAGTTCCGTACAGAAATTCCATGACTTTTGTAACTTTTTTTCCCAATCCTTATCCTTCCTGATTTTCCCTAAAAAATACAGTTTTCTAACTTTTCCTGATTTCCCGGTTTTCCATGACCTGAGGCCACTCTTCAAATATGTTCAAAAAAGATCTACATATGACGAAACAAAAGTGATGGAAAGACACGTTATAATCAATTTTCCAGCGATATTAGCTGGGGTTTCTTGATTTTTAATCCTCCTAAATTCATGAATTTCGATTTATTTTTACAGATTTAAGCTCTCAAGATGCTGAAATCGGCAACATAAACATGAAACCAAAATTGGTACCTCAAGCTCACGTTTCAGACAATAGCCCCGGAACTTACAATCAAAACCAACTCCGTCGACCTCAACGTTTTAGACGAGCTGGACCAGTTGGTATTGCCGATGTACAACACCCTGGCTATCATAATGGACTATCTAATATGATGCAATCTACAAATACCATATTCAATAGTAACCAAGATTATCGAGAGATTCAACGACAACAATATCTTAAATCTGAAAGTTGGAACCGCAGGAATCTTGAAGAACAGCGTTTTCGGGCCAAAGTTGATGAACATAATCGACAGATTCGAGCTAAACTATATAATCAGAAAATATTAAACTCGAACGACTAACTCTCAGAGTGGACAACATAATCTACTGTCAAATTACAAAACCAAATTCAATAGTAACGAAGATTATCGTGAGATTTTACGACAACAGCGTCAAGATCATCTAACTGATGATTGGCCTGTAGTTATTTGCATTATATTATTTACAGACTATCTTCTTTGGATGGTAATTTCTCATTCGGATCTAATAGTTAAGGACGATCATTGTTTTCATCAAGATAGTTTTCGAGAACAGGCTAATGTTTAAGCTGGATCAGCCTATCCTCAAGCTGGATAATATCCTCAAACGGGAACATCTTACTCTCAGAGAGGACGACCACCTGACATAGTCGGCCATTCTGGAGCTTCTGGATCTTTACCTTATTCAGAAAATAGTGATTCTAGTAAAGAAATAATGTTAGAGAGATATCTCAAAGTATTTTATCCTTAGTCTTATTTCTGTTCAAAGAAACACTTGTAATGAAACCTTGTATAATTGAAAACGCATATTAATTCTGTTAGAAATAACAACACTTCTACTAATTATTGGACTTTAATTAATTGCGTTATATTATTTAATGAGTATCTTCCCTGGATAGTATTTTATGATTCGGATCTCATAGTTTGGGACGTTAGTTTTCATCATAACGAGAGTTTTCGAGAAGAAGCTAATGATCATGCTCTATCAGCTTATCCTCAAGCTGGACAATATCATAGTAGTACTCGAACATTTTACTCTCAAACCGGTCAACCTTATTCTGTGTCATCTTACCCAATCCTATATTACAACCAAAATAAGTTTCCAACTCACAAATTTGTCGTTTTCTATATGCAATTCTTATTTCTAAACTTTGGGAAATACACGACCGAATCTATTTCAAAATAGACAGGTTTCTACAATTGAAGTCTCAGAATCTTTCGGGGACGGAATATGTTATATTTCAAAGGGAATTAGGCGATACGTATTTTTCCGATTTGCAAGAAAAAAATATTTAAAAATTTATGGAAATTTGAATTTTGTTTGAAAATTCAAAAAGGTTTGAAATGAATAAAATGGCGGCGGTTTTTGTGAAAAAATTAAAAGTCGATTTCCTCAAGAAACCCAACCTTAAATTTTTTGTCAATTTTTTTTAATTTGTACTTTGATAAGGAAGATATATTGTGAGTTTAATGCTGGCTAAATAACTTTTGTGGCCAGGATCAGGAGAATTTTTTTCCTGAAATCGAATTTTCTACTTTTTCTCGGAAACAATGACAGATACGAAAAAATGCTGTAACAGAAGTTTGGACGTTTAAAAAAGTTTGATGAAAAATGTCACTTGTTCTTTTGCGTTATGTTTCATCGTTCACAAGAAAAATTAAAAAATTACATCTTATGAAAAACGAATTCTCCTGGTCTCAAAAATGGTTCAGCCCGCATGATGATGATAAGATGCCTTTCTCTCGTTAGGAGAAGCGTTTCAACAATATGGAGAAGAATAAAAACGGTGGGGTGTTCCAGAAAATATTTTTTTCATATTTTTAAAATTTGAAGAAAGAAATAAACCATATTTTCTGGGAAAAACCTTTAGAGCTAGATGTAGTTGCTCTTTATTTTTAGTATATATCTTAGAATCGTCCATGTAAAATACATGAGTGACCTTACGCTTTCGATTTCCAGGTTTACCGCAGAAGTACCTTTTGGAATGGCGAAGTACGAGAGAGGCAATAATGTGAGGCAAAAGAGAAGTGGGCTAATTGTGTCGCCCTTAAAGACACTAGATGTTTTTCAGATGAGATAGTAAATCTGGTTTTCCAGAGTGGCATTAATCTCTCTATGCACCTTACGATGTGCGGATGAACCTTTAAGCTTTCCAACTTACAGATTATAAGTCTATGGAAACTTAAATCGATAGCTTTTCGGTAATCAATCCAGGCGATCGATAGAAAGCGCTGGTAGGATGCTGCGTCTATGTAGAAACATCTATCGATGAGCAGTTTCTCCCGACATCCTGCTACGCCTTTCTTTGAGCCGCGTTGTTCGTAAATTTATCGCCATACAGGTCCGATTGTCCAAACAATCCTATCATTTAGGATAGCTGTGAATATCTTATACAGTGTGTTTAGACAAGTGATTGGCCTGTAACTCATCGGGTCAGCTAAGTTGCCCATCTTTGGAAGGAGTACTGTGCCACCAGCCAGTCCGGAATAGGCTCTTCCGACTTTAGATATAAGGTGAAAATGCGGGTCAGATGCTGGTGGGTTGAAGAAAACTTCTTTAACCTGAAGGTCCTGATACTATCTGGTTTTGGAGCGAAATAGTTCTTCATGCCTTTCAATACTTTGTTCACCTCCTCAGTAGTGATAGGTAGGTTGCACAGCTCCTTGAAGCTATTTATGTTCTTTGAGTCTCCTTCCAGTGGATGCTGGACTTTGTAGACTTCTCTCCGAAATGCTTCGACCTTCTCTGGTTTGGGCGGATGGTCGACAGTAACTGGAGGTTTTTGGATGGGTCAGAGAAACACTGTTGATTTTCTCACAGCGTGAGAATGTATTCATATTCTGTCAACGATATGCTGTCTTATGGTCAGAAACTTTGACTGGTTAAGTGTGTGTTAACCGTTCCGCAGTTCGCGCGCGAACTGTTGAACCCTGGTGGTGAAATTCCTGCCAGATGTTATGTAGTTAATCACACACTGAATGCGGGACGCACACTGTCCTGCCCAGCCTATCTTCTTGCTGAGTTGATGCATTCGTCTTTTGGTCTTATGACCAGCCGTTGGTTTTGTTTTACGGCTTGCATCCGCCAAAGCTCTCGCTGCATTATACATACTACAATTGATAGTCCAGAGCTCGGATTCTTCGGAAAAATCTCAAAGAAACTCGCCGTCAAGTTCAGCTAGATCTTTGTGCTTGAGAGAAACCTGGATGTTAATGTTTCTCCAAGTCCTGAAGCATCGCTCTTCCTCTATTGGATGTCTGCCCGCAGCTGGTCTTCGTGTCGCCTCTCTTTCTCTGTTGCCGGCTGGTTCTGGCTGCGGTAGAGTAGGCAGTCCGCTTACATAGCCCCTTTTCCAGAGTTGTTCAGCATGGTTTCGCAGACGTTGATGTGAAAAGTGCGAAAGCTCTGAGTTTTTCTCGCACCACAGAGCATGCAGTCGTGCCATGTAACCTTCTCGTTCAAGGGCCATTCTAGTATCGTAGCACTATAGCAGGCAGTCATTGAGCGGATTCGTCCACCCTAAAGTACCGAGATTCCGACGGTCCATCCAATTGACTCCGTCTTGATTGTCTCCCCCAATTCTATAGTAGTCGGCATTGTTGTCTGAACCATTGTCGGGAGTCCTGCGTGTTCCATTGTTTTGAACCGCGCTTACTACAACTATGTTTGGTGTTATCATTATTGTTCCCACGAGTAGCTAGGGAAAGGAGTTCGTCCATCCTTGTAGAGCCCCACATGCAAGGATAAGGCTGCATACTCTTAATTTAATTTTTCCGGGGAAACCCGTCGACAATTGTCCGCGACTGCTTAATAATTATTGTAATCATATTCAGCAGAAACCCTTGGTACAGGGACCCTCTATCCGCAACCTGAGGACGCGTTCGGTGGCTTTGTCATAGGC
>JAABKJ010009625.1:0-11159 GCA_011634705.1 Andricus grossulariae
GTTCACAGTCATTTGTTTTGACGTGAAGTTCGAGCGCGATCTGTCATTTGTTTTGTTCACAGTCATTTGTTTTGTTCAATTTTACGTCTATTTTTGCGTTTTTCGGAAAAATAAGAGCCAACTTGGTTATTTGGACCCCGGATTCGGATTCAGCGACCTCAAAAACATATAGATATGCTTGCTTAGTTTACCGGGCATGAAGACATTTTCTTTTTTGCAAAAATATACAAGAAAAATCGCTGTTTTCGTCGATTTTACGACTATATTTGCGTTTTTCGGAAAAATATGAGCCAACTAGCTTATTTGGACCCCGGATTCGGATTCAGGGACCCCAAAAACATATAGATATGCAGGTTAAGTGCACTAGGCATGAAAATACTTTGTTTTTGGTAAAAATATACAAGAAAAATCGCTGTTTTCGTCGATTTTACGTATATTTTTGCGTTTTTGGAAAAATACGAGCTAACATGGGTATTTGGACCCCAGATTCGGATTCAGCGACCCCAAAGACATATAGATATGCCAGTGAAGTCCGCCGGGTAGACCACTTTTTTTTGTGTGCCGGTGTAATTATTTGATAAATTGTATCATTTTTTGAAACAAATTTAATAAACAAATGCATTATTCGTGTATTTGTGAACGGATTTTTTTTCTTTCATTTAATTGGGATCTTCATGATCATTTCACCAACATTCATAATGAGTTGTTAAATTTTATAATTGTTTAAGCAAATTTAAAAAAACAAATGCATTATTCGGGCATTTGTCGGCAGAAATTTTTTTTCAAAGTCAGTCCTTTTAATTGGAAACTTCATGATCATACAATTGATCAACTAATTTTGAATTTTGCGGAAATTATCATGAAGTTCCCAGTTAGAACGACTGATAATGAAAAAACCGAATTTCTCCGTCAACAAATGCCAGAATAATGCATTTTTTTATCAAATTTGTTTATAATATTGACAAGAATAATCTTCAGAGAAATTTTTTCTATAAGAATATTGTTTCTATCCACATTTCTTGCAATATAACTTAAAAGAACGTAAAATGATTGAAAATTATAGAAAACACACTTTTAAGAGTAATTTGTTTATATGTTTTTTTATTATATCATAACGAAACATCTTCAATAAATTTTACTCTATGGCATGTAGAGGATTGCAACAATTTTCCTATTATTCCTCTTATATAACTTAAAAGAACGTAAAATGATTGAAAATTATAGAAAACACACTTTTGAGAAGTAATTTGTTTATATGTTTTTTTATTATATCATAACGAAACATCTTCAATAAATGTTACTCTATGGCATGTAGAGGATTGCAACAATTTTCCTATTATTCACGAGCACCATAAACGTCACAAAGAATTTGTCTGAATTCTTTTGAAATATTTTAAGGTATTTTAAAAGATTCCATGCAATTTTTAATAGATTTTGATAATTTGAAGCGATTTCAAATGATTTTGAATATCCACGGGTATTTTTTTAAAATGACTTGGAATTTTCAAGAGATTCAAAAAGGTTCAAGGGATTTCAAAAGATTTTAAACGATTTGAAAATTTTAGGGTATTTATAAGATTCCAAGGCATTAGAAAGAGATTTAAAAAATGTCATGGAATTTCCATGGATTTTAATAAATTTAAACGATATTTCATTGAATTTAAAGAATTTCCTCAAATTTCGGTAGATATGGAATTATTTTATAGGACTTATAAGGTTTTAGGATGTTTAAAAAGATTCTAAGGGATTTTATGAAATTTCCGAGGATTACAATGATTTTAAGGGATTTTATAAGCTCTCAAGGTAGTTTAATAAATTCTCCAAGATTTTTGAAAAAATTATCAGATTTCATGTAATTGTACGGGATTTTATCATATTTCAATGGGTTTTAAAGAATTTATTTACAATAGCTGAGAAATTTTGTAGACTTTGAAAGGTTTTAGGATATTTTTAAAGATTCCATGAAATTTTCTATATTCCATCATTTGCAGCGATTTCAAAGGATTTTAAAGATTTTAGGGTATTTTAAAAATTGTCAAGTAATTTTCCAGAGCTTTTAAAAGTTTCAAATGATTTCAAAGGATTTGAAATATTTTAGGGGTTTTATTAAAAGATTTCAAGGAATTTTTAATATATTTGAATAATTTGAAGGTTTTCTCAGGATTTTAATGATTTTATAGTATTTTTAAAACTTGGAAGGAATTTTGAAGAGCTTTAAAAAGTTTCAAGGTATTTCAAAAGATTTCAAACGATTTGAAATATTTTAGGGTAATTTAAAAGATTCCAAGGAATTTCCGAGGATTTTAATGAATTTAACGAAATTTCATTGGATTTTGAAGAATTTCAGAAGAGATGGAACGATTTTATAGGACCAATAAGGTTTTAGGATATTTTTAAAGATTCCAAGGGATTTTGTCAGATTTCCGAGGATTTTAATGATTGTAAGGGATTTTAAAAGCTCTCAAGGTTTTTTAATAAATGTTCCAGGATTTCTGGAAATATCATCAGATTTCATGTAATTCTAATCAAAAGATTTCAATGATTTGAAGCTATTTCAAAAGATTTGAAAGATTTCAGGGTGTTTTAAAAAATGTCATGGAATTTTCAAGAGCATTAAAAAGTTTGAATGAATTTCCAAAAATTTCAAGCGATTTAATATATTTAAGAGTATTTTTGAAAATTCAAAGAAATTTTCACGAACTTTAAAAAATTTCAAGTGATTTCAAAAGATTGTAAAGGATTTAAAATATTTTAAGTCATTTAAAAAGATTCCGAAGAAATTTCATTTTCTTTTAATAATTTAATGGGATTTCAAAGGATTTGAAATATTGTAGAGAATATTAAAAGATTCCAAAAGGAATTTTTAATTGATTTAAGTAATTTAATGAAATTTCAAAGGATTTGAAATATTTTAGAGTATTTTAAAATATTTCAAGGATTTTAACAAAATTTCATTGGATTTTAAAGAATTTCCTAGAACTTTGGAAAATATGGAACAATTTTATAGGACTTATAAGGTTTCAGGATATTTTAAAAGATTCTAAGAGGATTTTATCAGATTTCCGAGGACTGCAATAATTTTAAGGGAATTTAAAAACTCTCAAGGTATTTTAATAAATTTCCCAGGATTTCTGGAAATATCGTCAGATTTCATGTAATTGTACTCACAAGAATTGAGGGATTTTGTAGGATTTTAAACATTTTCAAATATTTCAAGGTATTTCAAAGATTTTCAAAGATTTTTGAATGTTTTTAATGATTTCAAGGAATCTTCAATAAATTTCAATAATTTGAAGCAATTTCAGAGGATTTGAAAGAGTTTAGGGTATTTTAAAAAATTTCAAGGTATTTTTAAAAGCTTTAAAAAAATTTTCAAGGAATTTCAAAAAATTTCAAAGGATTTTACATATTTTAGAGCAATTTTTAAAATGTCAAGAAATTTTCACAAGCTTTAAAAAATTTCAAGGGATTTCAAAAGATTGTAAACGATTTTCATTAGCTTTCAGGAATTTAATGGGATTTTAAAGGATTTTAAATATTTTAGCGAATTTTAAAAGATTCCAAGGAATTTTTAATTTATCTGTTGTAAAGAAATGTCTAGAACTTTGAATGATATGGAACGATTTTACGGGACCTATTAGGTTTTTTTATAGAGATTTCCAAGGATTTCAACGATTTTAGGGAATTTTAAAAGCTCTTAAGAGTTTAATTTAAATTTTCCAGGGTTTCAGGAAATATCTGATTTCATAGAATTTCACAGGATTTTAAGATATTTTCATGGATTTCAAAGGATTTATTCACAATTATATTATTTTATAGTATTTTTAATGTCAAGAAATAGTTTATGTGAGAACATTAATTTTGGAGATTAAAAGAATAATTTTTATTTATTTTTTTGAAGCTATACAATTTGTAATTTAATTTTAATTTACAAAATTAATGTTCTAATTTGAACTAAACTTTTGAATTCTTTTGAATTCTTCTAAAT
This sequence comes from Andricus grossulariae, assembly GCA_011634705.1. Taxonomy (NCBI): domain Eukaryota; kingdom Metazoa; phylum Arthropoda; class Insecta; order Hymenoptera; family Cynipidae; genus Andricus; species Andricus grossulariae. Next base: position 3,989 of record JAABKJ010009625.1, read on the forward strand.
TGACTCAATTCTACTCAATTCAAGGCATTTTTAAAAATTTTTTAATTCATCCTGAAGTCTTTTAAGCTCACTTTGAATTCTTAGGCATTTCATGAAATTTTTTTGAATTCCTTGGAATTTTTCTTAACTCTTTTGAAATGTACTGGATTCAATGATTTTTTTTCTCATATTTTTGAATTGTTATCAATTCACTTGATTTTTTTTAATTCACCTTGCATTTTAATCAACTTCAACGAATTTTTCGCTTTCCCTTAGATTTCTATAAATTCAGTCCAATTTAACTGAAATCAATGGAATTTTTTACATTATCTCCAATTTATTTGAATTCTTTTGAATTTAACTTGAATTGTTTTAAAGTATTATCAATCGAATTTGTTTGAATTGTTTCCATTTTAAAAGAACACTAGTAATTATTAATGCACATTAGTCATTTTTTGGCTTAGAAATTAGTCACTTTGGGTCACTTTTTCAACTAAATTAGGCTCTGGAAGCCTTGAGAATAATAAATTAATAACTTATAAATAAATTAAAAAATGTTTATTCTATTTATAAAAGACTCTGTATTAACATTGTTACAAGATTAGAATTTTGTTTTTTAAATATTAATGGAGAGTGAAAATGAAAAATTAGTCAGGGGAATTTTGAAAATGAAGTTTTGCGGCCATCCTGATTTCAGGAAATTTAAAAAGTATTTTTTCGACCTACAGTTATTATTGTTCCACAGCCAATAAGGATAGGAACTGTAATATTTAATTCCTGTTGCATTCTGAAGAGCTGTGAAATTGTGGATTTCAGGACAATCTAAAACTATGCAATTTGCATTGTATAAATCATCCTCTATGCTTGAACCTTAAACAAAATTATTATTTATCCTCGATGGAACTCAAAATTAAAAACCCTTAAATTACGCTCTCATAAATTGTTTACTACCAAAAGATAAAATCTCAAACTAGTAATTAAATTTTCGAATTTTTGTAACTCACTCTCAGTGAAGTTCTCTCGACCAAAATTGAAAGCAAGACCTTTTTTAGATTCTGCAAATTCTTTACATTTTTCCACACTTGCAACTTCTTTTCTTGCTATAACATTCTTCAACGATCTAGCATTAAATTTCACTAAAGTAAACCTCGGAGGAGCTTTTAAATTGATTGAACAACATTTGTCACAGAAAATAAATCCGAAATTTAACAGGAAAATCGGAAAAAATAAAACCAACATGATTGCAGATTTGAATTACTGATCATCGAGTGAATGGCAGGGAATTAAAAATGCAGACTAGAAATTACGCACGTAATTCATAATGACCGGATTTTAACCATTTTGACGTCGGAAGTCGAAACCTGGTTTCGTTACGTAAAAAATAATCTACCATCTTTGAAAGATGTAATTCTACCTTTGCTTGAAAATTAAATTTTAAATCGTTCTACTCTATAAAAAATTCAACATAAAGAGGGATAGAGAAGTCCAAAAAATGGATTTTAATTTCTTTCAATTTTCCAATTTTTATTCACCATGGAATATTGTCACATATCATTCATAATTCATGGTGGTCATAAGTCAGGGAAAATCTGGAAATCAGGGCATTATATTGGTCAGGGAAAAGTCAGAAATGTTGACAAAAATCTTGCATAAGTGAGGGAATTTCTATAATAAGAACATTAAGTAACTATAAAGGATTATAAATTTGAAATTTTTCATTCCGTTTATAAAAGATTCTATGTTAAAAATTTTACAATATTAAGATTCTGCTCTTTGAATATTGATCAGAGAAAATTAAAAATTGGCCTAGGAAAAATTAGGGAATTTTGAAAATGAAGTTTTGCGATCACCTTGATATAATATTCTTATTAGTAATTTATTTGCCTTGTATTTCTATTCCCTTTTTAATTTATCTTTTTGTTGAAAATTTCACTGTCTTCTTAAAAATTCGTTTTCTTGGCTTGAAAATTCAACCATTTGAATAATAACTAAACTATTTTGTTGAAAATTAATCTTTTTTAGTTCAAAGTTGAACTTTTTGATTGTAAATACAACTTTTTTGGTGAAAAATATTTTGTGGTTATTAAAAATTCCCGCATTTGGTTGAAAATTCATCTTTCTTGATTGCAAATTGATTTTTTTGCTGAAAATTCATCTTTTCGAGTTTAAAGGTCAACTGTTTTCTTCGAATTTTTAGCTTTAAAATTTAACTATTTGATTGAAAATTTAATTGCTTTTCGTTGAAGTTTAATCTTTTTTGTTTGAAAATTCGGCTATTTGGTTGAAAATTTAACGGTTTTGTTGAAAATTTAATTAATTTTCTGAAAATTCAAGTATTTTGGTAGAAAATGAACTTTTTGTTGAAAATTCGTATTTTAGTGTTGAAAATTCAATTGGAATCTTTCATTGTTAAAAATTCAACTATTGTTTTGAAAATTCTTCTTTTTGGTTTCAGAATTCATCTCTTTTATTAGAAATTTCATATTTTTTGGAAAAAAATGCCACTGTTTGGTTGAAAATTAATCTTCTTTGGTAAACAATTTAACTATTGTATTGAAACTTCGTCTTTTTTGGTTAAATTGTTCTGTTTTTTATATTAAAATAAAAATAGTTTTTGTTTGAAATATCTACTATTACATTTGTTGTTGAAAATTCATCTTGTTTGCTGAAAATTTATCTTTTTGGTTGAAATTTTACTATTTTTTTGAAAAATAGTTGTTTTTTTATGTTGAAAATTCAACTACTTGGGCGAAAGCTTAACTGCTTTGTTAAAATAAATGTATGTCGAAGGTTCACCTCTTTCGTTGAAAATGTAACTATTTTGTTGAAACTTAGTTTCTTTTATTTAAAATTAATTTTTTATACTAAAAATGTAACTTTATTTGTTGAAAATTCGTCTATTTTATTATTAAACTAATCATTTTAGTTAAAAATTTGCCAATTCTCTGGAAATTTTCTTTTATTCTTGTTAAAAATTAATTTTCTTTTACTAAAAATTTAACTTTTCTATTTGTGATTGAAAATTACTTTTTTTTTTATTTGAAAATTCGTCGTTTCTGTTTTAAAATTCATTCCTTTTGGTGGAAATTTCATATTTTTTTGTTGATAATTCATCTATGTAGATTGAAAATTCAACTATTTTGTTAAACATTAAACTATTTTGTCGAAAAGTTACTTATTTTGTTGAAAATTCTTCTTTTTCCCATTAAAGTTAACTATTTGGATGTAAATATAACTGTTTGGTAAAAAAATAATTTGTAGTTAAAAATTCAGCTATTTGGTGGCAAATTCGTCTTTCTTGATTCAAAATGAACTTTTTTGCTGAAAATTCATCTTTTCGGGTTTAAAGATCAACTTTTCTCTGAAACATTCGACTTTCTGCTTTAACAGTTAACTATTTGGTGGAAAATGTAACTGTTTTTGGTTGAAGTTTAATTTTGTTTTTATTTCAACTTTTTGTTTGACAATACAACTATTTTGTTGAAAACAAATTGTTGTAAATTGAAACTGTTGTAAATTGAAGTATTTTTGTTAAAAAGTAATCCCTTTGGTCAAAAACTCAAATGTTTTTTTGAACATTCATCTATTTCGAATAAAAATTCGTCCTTTTGAATAGAAAATTCATATTTCTTTGTTGAAAAATTTAACTGTCTTCTCATTTTTTTTTTTTTTTTTTGTTGAAAATTCGACTATTTGGTTGAAAATTCATCTTTGTATGTATGAAATTCAAGTATTTTGTTCAAAAGTTTTTTTGTGTGCATATTTTATTTGATAAATTTAATCTATTGAGACATTTTTTTGTACAATAAAATTAAAATTACGTAAAGAGATTGCATTAAACTACCTTTTGATGTCAACACATTTTGGTCAAAAAAGTGAGATAGCACTCTATAATTTGAGGGTCACGAATTGTTTTATTCCGTTTATAAAAGATTCTATGTTATAAATGTTACAAGATTAAAATGCTGCTCTTTAAATATTAATGGTCAGGAAAAATAAAAAATTTGTCAGGGAAAAATTTGGGAAAAGTCAGGTAATTTTGAAAATTAAGTTCTGCGACCTCCCTGTATTTTGATTCAAATATTCTATAATTTTCGTAGAATTTTTTTTTATTTTCGACACAAAACAGTTGCGGTCAACGCTCGTGTTTCTAAATGCAGAAACTCGTTTTGAGTCGCACATGTGTCTGGTTTGATTAATCTTCTAGGTCAATCTCGTTGGTCTTCAATGTGAATTTTCTAGACTAACTATATTCTCTTAACTTAACATTTGTACTTCTCAGCTTTTTAATGTACAGAATGAACAGGTTTATGTGTCATTAATTTATATTCTTACGCCTCGAAGGCGACAAGAAAATAGCGCTTTTGTGTTCTATACTCTATTTCTGACTATTATGTTAGGAAAATAATGCCATTTATCACAAAACACCAAAAGTTGGTCTAAAACTGCATATAAGATTTCTCTTAAAATTTTTTTAAATTTCTCAATTTAATTTAATGTAGAACATCTTCACTTTTTATTCTTAGGCCCTGTGTGAAATACTACTGCGACAATAAATTTGACAAGAATCATTAATACTGGAAGTTTGAATTAAAATACTGTATCAAGACTTTAAGCAATCAAAAGCAGTTTCATTTGTTTTTTAGCAAATGGATTTAAAATCATTTAAAAAAATATATATTTGATCAAATGTTGCTAAAATTGTGCGTCTTCTAAGAGAACAAAAGCTTGTACCGATTAGAAGTTTTACATTTTCGGTTTCTCACTATTCAATGAAAAGTGCAAACATTTATAAAGTTCGATTTGTTCTAATTTTAAGCAGTAATAGTTTAAGCTGCTAAAAGTGCGTCCAAAGCTTTCGTTACTTGAGCAAATACGTCTTCCACAGCTCCTTCAGCATTAATCTAAAATAAAAACAAAATAGAAAATAGAAAATGATTTATTCTATAAGGGCTTGTCCAAAAACTAAGTTACCAATTTGAGTGGGTGGGGGGGGGGGTCACACCAAAAACTAAGTTACTAATTTTCGTAACGTTACGAACTTAGATAACTTTTAATAAGTTTCATAATTATACATTCTAAAAAAGTTTGCGAATTTGGCGAAAGATTTCCCTATTCCGCTCTTTTCTTCTTTTTTAGTAAATTCCTCCTTTTCCCCTGTTATCAAGAAACGTCACCTTTTACCGTTTTCGGAATTCATCTCGTTTGTTTAAAAATTCTAATATTTGTTTGAAAATGAAATTATTTTGTTACAAATACAAAATTGCGTTAAAAAGTCATCGTTTTGGGTGAAAAATTCAACTACTTGGTTGAAAGTTACATACTTTGTTGGAAATTCATTTTTTTATTGAAGGTTCATCTCTGTGGTTGAGAATTGAACTATTTGGTTGAAAAGTCGTTTTTTTTCGTTTCGAAATTAATTTGATAAGCTGAAAATTTAACTATTCCATTTTTGGTTGAAAAGTTATCTTTTTTAGTTAAAAATACAACTACTTGGTTTAAATTTTCTATTTTTAGTTTCAAATTCAAATATTTGGTTGAAAACTCGTCCTTTTTGTTGAAATTTTTTTTTTAAGATTCATAATTTTAGTTGAAAATTCATCCCTTTAGTTTTTTTTATGACTTCAACTACTTTTTATTTAAATTAAAATCTTTCTTGGTTGAAATATCAACTATTACAGTTTTCGTTCAGAATTCATATTTTTTAGTTGAAAATTTAACTACTTGATTGAAAGTTGAACTGCTTTGGTAAAATCCTTTTTTTTTTTGAAGATTCACCACTTTAGTAAAAAATTTATCTCTCTGTTTGAAAATGCAACTGCTTGATGGAAAATTAATCTGTTTTGTTTAAGGATTCAAATATTTTGTTGAAAATTCTTCTTTTTTGTTTTTAATTATTTTTTATTTCAAATTAAAATTCTTTTTGCTTGAAATTTCAACTATTGCCATTTTTTATTGAGAATTCATCTTTTCGGGTTGAAAATTCAATTGCCTTGTGGAAAACCCGTCTTTTTTATTTGAAAATTCGACAAATTAGTAGAAAATTAAACTATTTTATAGAAAATTAACTATTTTGTAGAAAATTTGTCTTTCTGGTTTCAAAATTCAACAATTTGGTTGAAAATTCATGTATTTTGTTGGAAATTCGTCTTTTCTGGCTGAGTTCAACTGGTTGAAAATTCGTTGTTTTTTTTAATTAATTTTTTTAACATTTTGTAGTTTAAAATTCAACTATTTGGTAAAAAATTCTTCTGTTTTGTTGAAAAATCATCTTGTATGGTAGAAAAGTCAACTTTATTGGTTAAAAATGAACTTTTTTGTTGAAAATTCAACTAGCTTCTTAATAATTCGGCTTTTTGGTCAAAAATGATACTATTTCATTAAAAATGCAATTTATTTAGACTTTAAATCTTAGGAATTTGAAGCGTTTCATATTCAAATCAAAATGTCATATATATTCTGATATTTTAATATTTTTTAATTATTCTTTATTGATTATCATAGGCTACGTTACTTTCGGGGGTGGGGGAGGGGGCAAGACAAAACCACAGTCATCGACGTGGGGTGACGGAGGTGTCAAAAATAACCCAAAAATGGTAACGTAGTTTATGGAGTCTTTTTTGTGAAATATGAAAGGTCATAATCAATATTTTCTTAAAAAAACAAAACTCACTTTGACAACTTTATCTTTGAAATGTTCGACAATTGCTCCATTCTTTTCGTTGAAGATTTCAATCCTCTTTTTTATGGTATCTGCATTATCGTCTGCTCTTTGTGTAGTTGCAGCAGCTGCACGTCCTAATAATCTTTTTAATAAGGTTTCGTTCGTCACATCAAAAAAGAGAATAAGGTCAGCTGGACAGACCTGAGACAAATGAAAGTATTGTTTATTAGTACAAATTGAGGACGATTTAATAATAAAGATTTTTTTATGACACGTGCATGATTTCAGCTCTTTTCTACGCCTATGAAGCGGGGCTAAAGCTCTACTTTTTAATCCCTAGGTAGTAAAAAGTACTTTTTACTCCCTAGGGTCTGAAAAGTGACTTCAAAGGTGAATAATGAACATTATATATCTATGAGCTCGCATTTTACAATTATCACTCCACTCAACATAAAAACTGTGACGAAATTTTGGTTGCAGATAATAGAATTTTGCGGTTATTTATGGAAAGTTACCATATATAACTGA
>JAABKJ010009626.1:0-11159 GCA_011634705.1 Andricus grossulariae
TCACTACTTTACCACCGAGCAATTCACGCCTACCCCGAAAGGGAAACGGCTTAATGATATAATAATAATAATAAATTTTTATCGGAATAGTTAAGTTTTTTACCCAAATAGATAAATTTTTAACCAAAAGGATTAAATATCTATAAAAAAAATTCGACGAAAAATGGAAAAGTCAAATTATTAGTTAAGAAAAATTAATTTTCAAGCAAAAAAATAAAATTTCAACCAAAATGATTAATTTTCTAACAAAAAAGAAAAATTAATAACAAGATGGATGAATTTTCAATCAGAAAGGTTGATTTTCTACCAGAAAGACAAATTTTCAACAATATAGATGACGTTTCAACTGAAAAAGATAAATTTGTAACAAAAAATTAAATAGTTTTATTTTCAATTAGAGAAATAAGTCTTCAAGGAAATAAAATAAATTTTTAACATAATAGTTAAATTTTCAACCAAACGAATGAATTTTCTACCAAAAAGAATGAATATCTATAAAAACATTTCGACGAAAAATGAAGTTAAATTTGTTATTTAATAAATTAATTTTCAAGAAAAAACTAATTTTCAACCAAACAACTTAATTTTTAACCAAATTTTTTTACCATTTTTCAATATTTTGATTGTATTATTGATATTGAAATAATTATATTTGAAAACCAAAATCAAAAGTTGTATTTTTGCAACAGGTGATAAATGACCATTTTTCAATATTTTGATTGTATTATTGATATTGAAATAATTATACTTGAAACCCAAAAATTACTCAAGAATATCAATTTTGAACAAAAAATAATTGATTTTCAACAAAAAAAAAGGGATTTTTCAACAAAATATTTAAATTTGCTAGCAAAGCAATTGACTTTTAAATGAAATAATTAATCATAAAAAAAAGAATTTTAACCCAATAGATTAAATTTCAACTCAAAAGATGAACTTTGTACAAAAAAAAAAGAGAAATTTTCATCAGAATAGATGAATTTTCAACCAAATAGTTAAATTTTCAAACAAACAGATCAATTTTTGACGAAGAAGATTGAATGCCTATCAAAAAACATAAATTTTCGGACAAAAATGGAATAGTTGAATTTTTAGTTGAAAAAATTAATTTCCAATAACAAAACTAATTTACAATCGGAGAAATGAATTTTCAACCAAAAATATTAATTTTCAACAAACAAAAAAATTGATTTTTACAAAATACATGAATTTTCAATCAAATTTTTAATTTTCAAAATTTCAAATTCCAACACAGCAGTTAAATTTTTCACCTAAGAAATATTTTTTGAAACAAAAAGATTAATATTCTACCACAAAAGACGAAGTTTCATGAAAATACACAAATTTCCAATGGAAAAAGATCATTTTTTAAAACAAAAATGGAATAGTTACATTTTCAGTTAAAAAAATAATTTCCAACAGAAGAAACTAATTTTCAAAAAATAGTTAAATTGTGAATCAAAGTTATTACTTTTTAACGTAAATAATAAATTTTTAACAAAAAAAATGAATTTTTAACCCAATAGTTGAATTTTCAAGCCAAAATATGAATTTTCTACAAAAAAAAGACAAATGTTCACAAATAGATAAATTGTCAAGAAAATATTCAAATTTTGTTCAAAGGAATTTTCAACCTAATAGTTAGATTTTTCACCAAAGAAATGAATTTCTGAACAAAAAGATTAATTACCACCAAGAAGATTAATATTCTACTACGAAAGACAAAGTTTCAACAAAATACAGAATTTTTCAACCATCAATAGCTGAATTCTTTACTGAAGGAGATAAATGTTAAACTAAACATGGAATCGTTCAATTTTCAGTTCAAAATATTCATTATCAAGAACAACAAGAGAAAGAAGTTTCAACAAAATATTGAAAATTTTAAGCAAAGCAATTAAGTTCTAACTAAAATAATGAATCTTCAATCAAGAAAATTAGTTTTTAACCCAAAAGTTGAATTTTCAATTAAAAATATGAATGTTCTACCAAAAAAGATACTTTTTTCACGAAATAGAATAATTTTAAATAAAACAGTTAAATTTTCAACAAAACAGATGAATTCTCAACCAATAAAATTAAATATTTATCAAAAAGACACATTTTCGACAAAAAATGTGAATAGTTAAATTTTCAGTCGAAAAAATTAATTTCAATATAAAAAACTAATTTTCAAAAGAAAAAATGAATTTTCAACAAAAAAGGGTTATTTTCTACCGAAAAAGATAATTTTTTACAAATTACACAAATTTTTAACTAAATTTGGAATTTTTGAAAGGAATTTACATCCTAATAGTCAAATTTTCCACTAAAGAAATGACTTTTTAATTAAAAGCATGAATTATTCACCAAGGAGATTAATATTCTAACGACAAAAGACAAAGTTTTTACAAAATACACAATTTTGAACCATAAATTGATGAATTCTTTACTGAAGAAGATAAATGTTAAACCACACATGGAATCGTTAAATTTTCAGTTGAAAAAATTCACTTTCAAAACCAACAAGAAAACGAATTTTCAACCAAATATTTAAAATTTTAAGCAAAGAAATTAAGTTTTCACTAAAATAATGAATCTTCAATCCAGGAAATTAATTTTTATCCTAAAAGTTGAATTTTCAACTCAAAATATGAGTTTTCTACCAAAAAAGGTACACTTTCAACAAAATAGATGAATTTTAAACAAAACAGTTAAATTTGCGACGAAACAGTTGAATACTCAACCATAAAATGAAATATTGATAAAAAAAGATAAATTTTCGACAAAAAATGTAATAGTTAAATTTTTAGTTGAAAGAATTAATTTTCAATGTAAAAAACTAATTTTCAAACGAAGAAATGAATTTTCAACCAAAAAGGTTAATTTTCAGCCAAAAAGGTTAATTTTCTACGAAAAAAGATAATTTTTTACAAAATACATGAATTTTCAACTACATTTTGAATTTTTGGAAGGAATTCACATCCTAATAGTTGAATTTTCCACCAAAGAAATGACTTTTTAATTAAAAGGATGAATTATTCACCAAGTAGATTAATATTCTAACGACAAAAGACAAAGTTTCAAGAAAATACAGAAATTTTCAACCAAATATCTGAATTTTCAACTAGAGAAGCTAAATGTTAAACCAAACATGGAATAGTAAAAAATTTTAGTTATAAAATGAATTTACAAGAACAAACAATTTTCAACAAAATAATTACATTTTTAACAAAAATGAAAACAATTTTCAACTAAAATTATGAATCATCGACTAGAAATTTTTTTAACAAAGTAGTTCCACTTTAAAATGACTATAGTTAAACTTGGAACCAAAAACGGTTTGTCCTGTCAAGTGTCAACATTTGAAGTGAAATTTGTCATATTACGAGATAAATATTTAAAGACAAGCTCAAATGTTCAATGGAACTAGGAAAAATTAACTATTTGTAGTAACTTTTGATTTTCAAACCTATTATTTAAATGTAAATAATGCAATGATATTATAGAAAAATGGTCATTCTTTATTCATCTAAAAAAATACCATTTTGACGGTCAATTAACAATAAAGTAACTAAATTCTGCTCGTGTTAAATATAAATTGAAATACTGTTGTATGCGTCTGGCTTGATTAAATAAAATGTTACATGATAGATTTAGAATTTTTCTCAGTTTCATCATGCACATAAATGTTACAATTTTCTTACTGTTGAGCTTTAAGAATGAAATTTTTATATAAAAATAAAATAACTCAATACATCTATGTCACAAATATGTCCAGAAAACATGTTTAGTGGAATCGTATACAAAATTCGAATCAAATTCAAATAGTCGAATTTAACTCTACTTTGATGAATAGTTCATCTGTATATTCCTTGAAAATGTATTTTTATGTTAAGAAAAATATACATTAATAGTACGGTGTCGGATAATTTCATACACGGCGTAATATATTTTGTTCATAAAAAAAATTATCTGCTAATTTTAAAAAATTGTAAGTAAATACAAAAAATTGTGTCATTCATATTGAATTTACTGACATTTTCTCGCTATAATAAAGCAACTTCTGTAAATCATATACAGCGTTTTTAAATCATGTGAGATTTTCTGTAAAATAATAAACCGATTTTTTCGAAGAGATAGCAATTAGTGCGCGCTTAGTGCGCACAATATTCTAGTAAACTAAAATTTTGCATTATGATAATTAATATCAAATATTAGATCTTATTTATTAGTCTACTGGTTCTTTTTTTGAGGGGGAAAACTACTGTTGGCATGTTTCGTATCATAAAATTTCCTTTTAAAAAACTTATGGAGGTCGTTCGTACACCTTAAGTTTCGGAACATTTCGAGTTAAAGGAAGAATATTTTAAGTCCTCGCGGGAATAACTATGAGGGCGTAGAAAAAGTTACTGAGGAAATTCAAGTTGAAAGTTTCAAGCTCGATAAGTCACGATGCATCTGGGAAATCTAAATCGTACATACCTCGGTTTCCTTGTCAATTTACTACGCATGTTTATTTTTATTCGAAAATTGTTTAGAAAGATTCATGAAAATATTTATGTAGAATTTTTGTTAAATATTCAAGCCAACAGGCGAATTCTTTTAGAAGACATCTGAACTTTGAGCCCGAAAATTTTAATTTTCGCCAAAAAATTTCTTTTTCATTCAAGAGAGATCAATTTTAAAGTAAATAGTTGAATCTTCAACTTAAAAAGATAAATTTTCATCCCAAAAATAAAACAGTTAAATTTTCAGTGAAAAAATTACTTTTTAATAAAAAAGAAGAATTTTCAACCAGCTAAATTCAACTACAAAAGACGAATCATTAAACAAAAGAGGTAAATCCTCAACCAAAACTGAAATAATTAAATTTTCAGACAAAAAAGGAAAATGTAACATAATAGTTGAAATTTTCAATAATTACTTTAAGTTTAAACCAAATACTTTAATTTTGTAACAAAATTATTGAATTTTAAACGAAAACCATAAATTTTCTACAAAAAGGTTAATTTTCGAAAAATAGTTTAATTTTTTATAAAATTCTTGAATTTACAACAGAAAAGGTAAATTTTTAACTGACATATTAATTTTCTATAAAAAAAGCCTTATCAACAAAATGGGTAAATTTTCAATCAAGGAGATGAATTTTAAATGAATGTGATGAATCATCAACTGGAAAAAAAAGAATTTTGTATAAAGTAGTTTAACTTTAAAACAAATAGTTGATTTATCAGCTCAAAATAATAGATTCTCGACAAATCATATAATAGTTAATATTTCAACCAAAGAAGATTTCCATTTAAAATTTTAAAAAAGTTGTTTCAACTTTAAAAGAATAAGTTTTCAACCAAAAATGAAATCGTTAAATTTTCAGATAAAAACTACCAAAAAGACGAATTATCATCCAAATAAATAAATTTTTAACCAAGTAATTGAACTTTTACCTAAAAATTATGATTTTTCAACCAAAAATGAAATATCTAAATTTTCGGATCAAAAAATTACTTTTGAATAAAAAAATAAAAAAATTCAACCAGTCGAATTCAACTTTGAAAAAGCACTTCTTTATTCAATTTGGCGAATTTTCAACAAAAATACATGAACTATTATCAGCTTAGAAAGAATTAATTTTCAACAACAAAAAAATGATTTTGCATCATAATAGTTGAATTATCAGATAAATAGTTTAATTTTTAACCAAATTCTATCATTTTGTAACAAAATAGTTGAGGTTTTCACCAATAATGTGAATTTTCAACAAAACAGTTCCTATTAAACCGAACAGTCTAATTTTCTACCAAATTTTTTACAAAGAATATTAATGTCGCAAAAAAGACGGATTTTCAAGTAAATCGTTTAAGTTTTAATCAAGAAGACGAGTTTTTAATGAATTTAATTAATCTTCAACTAAAAAAAATAATTGTTCACAAAGTAGTTTAACTTTAAAACAAATAGTTGATTTTCAACCCAAAAAAATTAATTCTCAACAAAACATGTTATAGTTAATATATCAACCAAAATATATTCTAATTTGAAATAAAAAACAGTCGCATTCAACCAAAAAATAAGAATTTTCAAGAAAATAGTTAAATCCTTGACCAACACAGATTAATTTTCAAAACAAGCAGTTGCATTTTTAATAAAAAAGAAAAAATGTTACCAAAAAGATTGATTTTCTACAAAAAAGACGAAATTTCAGAGAAATATTGTAATATTTAACCAAATTAATGAATTCTCATTTGAAATGATATATCTTCATTAAAAACTGGAATAGTTCAATTTTTAATTAAAAAAGTTAATTTTCAACCTATACTTGAACGCATTTTTAACAAAATAGTTAAATTTTCAACAACAAAAAAAAGATGAATCTTTGACAAAACAAATGGATTGAGTTTTTATTACTTGAAGTTGTCTCATATTCTTACTTTGAAATTTTGAAAATTAAATCTACAAATCATCAGTTTTATTAAAAAAATAATAGAAAATCTTATGCTAATAAATTATGGAAAATATTACACATGTTTTATGTCAGTGCTTTTCGCTGGAAATCAGTATTTTAAAAAAAGAGTTTTAGTATAAAATCATAAAGTTTCGAAAAGACTTGAAATTTCTAAAAATTTATCGTTGTACTAATTTTTTCACCGGAATTTATCATTTTTAAACCAAAATCATCAAGATTTCCAATTGACAACAGTTTCAGATTTGTTAGCCTTTAACGCCGGAAATGGACATTAAAAGAAAAACCTGATTAGATTTCAAAGATGAAAAATTTTTCAACAATTTACGTTTTTCGGTTTTGTGAGCGTTTTTCCCAGAAATTGAAACTTTGAGACCAAAATTTGTATTCTTAGTAAAAAATTCTCATACTTCAAAGAAGATAAAAATTGCGTGTACAATTTGAGTTTAAGCTAGCGGTTTTTACCGAAAAACTCGATATTGACTTCAAAGACGATTTACAATTTTGGAACAATTTAAGGTTATGTTAACGTTTTTCACTTGAAATCGGTACAGATTTCCAATCAGATTTATAATATTTAAACAATAATAGACTCTGTTAGGGTTTCTCAATTATGGTTGAATATCAAAGCTTTTAATATCTACTTTTCATTATCTATTTTTCTCCGTGTGGTAGAGTTTTTAGTCGGAAATGGCTATTTTTGAAAACAAAAATTATATTACAAACATTTCAAATAAGATTCACAACTTTTTATAAATTTCAGGCTAAGTTGGCATTTTACACTAGAAATCGGGATTTTTAGTTAAAAAATCATTATATTTCAAAGAAGATAACATTTTTTTGTAGTATTGTATTTAAGCTAGCCGTGTCACTGGACATATCGATATAGATTTTAAAAAAGATTTAAAAAAAAAATCATGACATTTCAAAGAATGTTTACAATTTTAAAGAATTAATTGTTATGTTATGTTAATGATTTTCGTAGAAAATTGTTTTTGTTTTATTAAAAAAATAATTTATTCTTCAGCGTCATTTTTTAAATATATTGTAGTCAATAATTTATAAATATATTCGAAATCTACTTTTTTTGGCAATTACAACAATATGATAAGCTAAAAATGAAATTGTTTTGTCTTCAAGTTCAGTTTAAAATATTCAATATTTTGGGACATTTTCAAACGAAATAAGATTCAATTTTCAATGTCTAGATCTCAATTCTTCTCATTTTTGAGTCCAAAATCACTAAAAATAGTGTGACGTAATATGTGGACGCCCCCCTATAATTTTGAATTTGAAATCATGGTAGTATTTTCGCTGAATTTATTTGTTCTAAAAGGTTATATTCAGCCACTTGAGTATATTTCTAGAAGAATCCTTTAAAAGGAAATCTGTGAGATCGTTAAAAATATTCCACAATACAAAATAACTTGCAGGTGGAAAGGTCAATCTCATAAAAATTCGTATTCGAAGGTCCTCCGAGGTATAAATCTACCCAAAACCTTTCTAAGCCCTTTGAGCCCTACAGTCTACACGAATGGAAATATGTTATTATTATAATTATTTTATATTTAATACTCATATTTTTCATTAATTTTATGATGAATATGTTATAGTTCAAAATTATTGAATTCAAATTTTAATACAATTATTTATATTTCGACAATTTTCGCCCCTGAACTACCAATAAGAAAGTTCAACTAATTTTAGTTAAAACTTCATTATTTTTAGTTGAAAGGTCTACTATTTTCTTAAAAATTAATTTTTTTTATTAAAGATTCATCTTTTTGGTCGAAAATTTGCCTGTTTTGTTGAAAATTTGCTTCTTTTTTATTTAAAATTTAATTTTTTCTAACTGAAAATTTGAATATTACATTTCTGGTTGAAAATTGATCTTTCCACTTAAAAATTGAACGATTTGATTAAAAATTGATCTTGCGTAGTTGAAAATTCACATCTTTTTTTGTTTTAAATTCCCCTTTTTTTGTGGAAAATTGATCCTCTCGGTTAGAAATTCAATTTTTTTCTTGTTGAAAATTCAACTGTTGGGTTACAAATTTTTTTCAGTTGAAAATTCATATTTTCCCTTGAAAATTTGTCTTTTTGGGTAAAAACTTAATATTCTCGGTAATAAATTCATTTTCATTGTTCAAAATTCAACTATTTGGTTGAAAATTGCTCTTTTTTAGTCAAAAATTTATATATTTTCTCGAAAATTCACCTTTTTATGTGGAAACTTAATCTTCTAGTTTGAAAATTCATTTTTTGTTTGAATTTTTTGTTTTTCTTTCAATTCGTTTGCTGTTGTTGCAAATTTGACTATTTAGTTGAATTTTTGAATTTAATGTGTTGACAAAACTTCAATTATTAATAGTAATCAATGCTATTTTTCTCTCTCTATATGGTCTCAAATCAATATTTTTAAAAACTCATATTGATTTAAGTTCATGTAAAGAAAAAAAAATACATAAATTATAATTAAATAGTTCAATGCTGAATTTTTTTGTTCAAAATTAATTTTTGTTGTTGAAGATTCATCATTTCAGTTGAAAATTCATCTCGCTGGCTGTAAATTTAACCATTTTTTTTCAATTCGTATATTTTTTATTGATTTCAACTGTTTTTTAGTCACATTAAAATCTTTCTTGGTTGAAACGTCATCAATTACATTTTTTGTGAAAAATTCATCTTTTCTGTTCGAAAATGTAACTACTTGTTTGAGAGTTGAACTAGTTTGTTAAAGAGCATTTTTTTTATTGAAGATTTACCGTTTCAGTTGAAAATTCATCTCTCTGCTTGAAAATTTAACCAGTTTCTTGAAAATTTGATTTGATTGGTTAAGAATTAATTGTTCAATTGAAAATGGAAATATTCCATTTTTGGTTGAAAATTCATATTTTAAATTAAACATTTACATTTTTAATATAAAATTGATTTTTGAAGGTGTGAATAAATTATTAGGTTGGAAATCCATGTATATTATTAAAAATTGGTCTTTTTTGGTAGAACATTAATTTTTTGGGTTAAAAATTCAAGCTTTTTGGTTAAGAACGCAACTGTTTGGTTTAAAAATTAAGCTGTTGTGGTTGAGGATTCCACTATTTAGCCGAAAATTCGTCTTTTTGGATGAATTAAACTTCTTTTTATTTCAGAATAAAATAATTAATATTTTTTGATTGAAAAATTAACTGCTTTTTGTAGAAAATTCGTGTACTTTGTTGAAAATTCGTCTTTTTGGGCAGAAAATTAATCTTCTTTTCTGAAAATTTATCTTTTTGGTTGAGGATACAACTATTTTGTTGAATATTCACATTCGTATAAATTTTTTTATGTTCAGAATGAATTTTTTAAACTTAAAATGTAACTATTCTTGGTTGCAAATTTACCTTTGTATGTAGGTTAAAACTTCAGCTATTTGTTTAAAAAACAAACTATTTGTGGAGAATTGGTCCTTTTGGAATAAAATATAATCCTGTATAGTAGAAAACTCAACTGTTTTGGTTGAAAATTATTATTATTATTTTTTTTGTGAATTAAAATTAAAATCTTCTTTGTTTGAATCGCTTCGAATAGAAAATTATTTAAATTCAAAACTTTTCGAATGAAAATTATTAATTTTTTAACGCTCCTCATTATTAATAATTAAATTTTCATTCCCTTGAACTTCAAATAATTAAATTTTGAAAATTCAAATCTAAAAATATTCAATTCAAGATACAAATTTTCGATTTAAAACGCTTTAAATTAGAAATGATACAATTTCAACTCCTTTCTAATGAAAATGTCAAATTTTTGAAATTTTAGTCTGAAATTTTTTAATTTCGAGAGCTTCAGATTTAAATTTTTTAAATTTCAAACACTTTCAATTCGAAATATTGTCCTTTTTCAGAATTTTACATAATCCAATAATGTTGTTTCGAACCGTTTTCAATTAAAAATCGTTGAATATATTTATTTTGAACTTATAATGCTTATAATTTGTATTCAATAATTATTGTTACAAAGAATGATAGAACCGAAAATAATAAAATTGGTTTATTAATGGATTCTTAAACTAGTAAATAATAAAAATTGATATGATCCCATAAAAGTCTGATCACTTTATAAAAAACAATTGAGGTTCGTGAAAAATGTAACTTTCAAAAGGTTTCAAAAGGTTTCAAAAGGTTTCAAAAGTTCGAAGCATTCGCCTTTTAGAAACAGAATTCAAAGATAAAATTAGTGTAAAACTGAAAAAAATTTGAATTCAAGTATTACTTAACGACAAGAACATTCTTCATAATTTTAAATAATCATAAAAACATTTTTATGATTCTCATAAAAAGTTTTATGACTACAAACATACTTTTAGTCACGGTTCATATAAAATATTTCAAGGATATATGTATACTTGAATGTGTAGCCTCTCTTTTATTAATTCGTTCAAAACAAGATAGTTACTGAACTCATTGACCTTATCAATACGAAAATAAAATAATACTTTTTTAGAAATAGATGTCGATGCATTTTTTCTTTTATATTTCAGGGATAAGGTATGAAAAGGCTTTTAAAAATTGTTAATGTAGGTACTTGAGTCAACAGGAAATAATTTACCTGATTTTTACTATCCTTTACCCCCTCCCCCCCCAGTAACAGAAGTTAAGATTGGACTGACGTTACAATAAGACTCTCCACCATACGACGAATGACTTCTTAACTTGGACATGATTTTCGACTCGCAAAA
>JAABKJ010009627.1:0-11158 GCA_011634705.1 Andricus grossulariae
TTTCCCTGATAAAACATGTTTTGCCACAGTAATGACGAAGTTTGGAACAGTAATGCGCCGCGTTTGGGCCGATCTCTGGCTTTTCCTCATGAAACATGCTTTGCTGTAGTAAAAGTGACACTTGGTTTATTAATGTGCCATCACTGGGCCAGACTCCGGCTTTTCATATTAAAACATGTTTTGCCAGACTAAATACGAAGGTTGGAACAGTAATGCGCCGCTTCTGGGCTGATTTCTGGCGTTTTCTCATAAAACATGCTTTGCTGTATTAAAAGTAACACTTGGTAGAGTCATGTGCTGTCACTGGGCCAGACTCCGGCTTTTCATAATAGAAAATGTTTTGTCAGAGTAAAGACGAAGTTTGCAACAGTAATGCGCAGCGTCTGCGCTGATATCCGGCATTTCCTCATAAAACATGCTCTGCTGTAGTAAAATCAACATTTGGTCCCGTATTGTGCCATCACTGGACAAGACTCCGGCTTTTCCTGTTCAAACATGTTTTGCCAGGGTAAAGACGAAGTTTGGAACAGAAATGCGCGGCGTCTGGGCCAATCTCTGGCCTTTCCTCATGAAACATGCTTTGCTGTAGTCAAAGTAACACTTGGTCCATTCATGTGCCAGCAGTGGGCCAGACTCCGGCTTTTCATATCAAAACATGTTTTGCCAGAGTAAAGACTAAGTTTGCAACAGTAATGCGCAGCGTCTGCGCTGATATCCGGCTTTTCCTCATAAAACATGCTTTGTTGTAGTAAAAGTAACACTTGGTCCGGTAATGTGCCATCACAGGGTCGGCTTTCGGCTTTTCATATTAAAACATGTTTTGCCACAGTAATGACGAAATTTGGAACAGTAATGCGCGGCATCTGGGCCGATCTCAAGCTTTTCCTCATGAAACAAGCTTTGTTGTAGTAAAATTAACACTTGGTCCCGTAATGCGTCATCACTGAGCCATACTGCGGCTTTTCCTGTTCATACATGTTTTGCCAGAGTAATGACGAAGTTTGGAACAGTAATGCGGCGCGTTTGGGCCGATCTCTGGCTTTTCCTCATGAAACATGCTTTGCTGTAGTAAAATTGACACTTGGTTTATAAATGTGCCATCACTGGGCCAGACTCCGGATTTTCAAATCAAAACATGTTTTGGCAGAGTAAAGACGAAGTTTGGAACAGTAATGCGCAGCGTCTGCGCTGATATCCAGCTTTTCCTCATAAAACATGCTTTGTTGTAGTAAAAGTAACACTTGGTCCGGTAATGTGCCATCACTGGGCCGGACTTCGGCTTTTCATATTAAAACATGTTTTGCTACAGTAATGACGAAGTTTGGAACATTAATGCGCCGCGTTTGGGCCGATCGCTGGCTTTTCCTCATGAAACATACTTTGCTGTAGTAAAATTGATACTTGGTTTATAAGTGTGCCATCACTGGGCCAGACTCCGGATTTTCAAATTAAAACATGTTTTGACAGAGTAAAGACGAACTTTGGAACAGTAATGCGCCGCCTCTGGGCTGATCTCTGGCTGTTCCTCATGAAACATGCTTTTCTCTAGTAAAAGTAACACTTGCTCCAGAAATGTGCCAGCACTGGGCCATACTGCGGCTTTTCCTATGAAAACATGTTTTGCCGGAGTAATGACAAAGTTTAAAACAGTAATGCGCCGCGTCTAGGCCGATTTCTGCCTTTTCCACATGAAACATGCTTTGCTGTATTAAAAGTAACACTTGGTCCAGTAATGTGCTAGCACTCGGGCAGACTCCGGCTTTTCATATTAAAACATGTTTTGCCAGAGTAAAGACGAAGCTTGGAACAGTAATGCGCAGCGTCTGTGCTGCTCACGAGCGTTTCCACATAAAACATGCTTTGCTGTAGTGAGAACAACACTTGGTCCAGTAATGTGCCATCACTGGGCCAGAGTCCGGCTTTTCATATTAAAACATGTTTTGCCTGAGTAAAGACGAAGTTTGGAACAGTAATGCGCAGCGTCTGGGCCGATCTCAAGCTTTCCTCATAAAAAAAGCTTTGTTGTAGTAAAATTAACACTTGGTCCCGTATTGTGCCATCACTGGGCAAGATTCCGGCTTTTCCTGTTCAAACGTGTTTTGCCATGGTAAAGACGAAGTTTGAAACAGTAATGCGCGGCGTCTGGGCCGGTCTCTGGCTTTTCTCATAAAACATGCTTTGCTGTAGTAAAAGTAGCACTTCGTCCGGTAATGTGCCACCGCTGGGCCAGACTCCGGCTTTTCACATAAAACATGTTTTGACAGAGTGAATACCAAGTTTGCAACAGTAATGCGCGGCGTCTGCGCTGATCTCCGGCTTTTCCTCATTAAACATGTTTTGCGTAGTTAAAGAAACACTTGGTCCAGTAATGTGCCATGACTAGGCCAGACTCCAGCTTTTCCCATTAAAACATGTTTTGCCAGAGTAAAGACGAAGTTTGGAACAGTAATGCGCGGTGGCTGTGCCGATCTCTGGCTTTTCCTCATAAAACATGCTCTGCTGTAGTGAAAGTAACACTTGGTACAGTAATGTGCCACACTGGGCCAGACTCCGGCTTTTCCTATTAAAACCTGATTTGCCAGAGTAAAGACGAAGTTTGGAACAGTAATGCGCCGCACCTGGGCCGATCTCCAGCTTTTCCTCATGAAACAAGCTTTGCTGTAGTAAAATTAACACTTGTTCCCGTAATGTGTCATCACTGGGCCATACTGCGGCTTTTCCTGTTTAAACATGTTTTGCCACAGTAAAGACGAAGTTTGGAACAGCAATGCGCGGCGTCTGGGCCAATCTCTGGCCTTTCCTCATGGAACATGCTTTGCTGTAGTCAAAGTAACACTTGGTCCAGTAATGTGTCATCACTGAGCCAGACTTCGGCTTTTCATATTAAAACATGTTTTGCCACAGTAATAACGAAGTTTGGAACAGTAATGCGCCGCGTCTGGGCTGATTTCTGGCTTTTCCTCATAAAACGTGCTTTGCTGTATTAAAAGTAACACTTGGTACAGTCATGTGCCATCACTGGGCCAGACTCCGGATTTTCATAATAGAACATGTTTTGCCAGCGTAAAGGCGAAGTTTGGAACAGTAATGCAGGGCATCTGGGCCGATCTCAAGCCTTTCCTCATAAAAAAAGCTTTGCTGTAGTAAAATTAACACTTGGTCCCGTATTGTGCCATCACTGGGCCAGACTCCGGCTTTTCCTGTTCAAACATGTTTTGCCAGGGTAAAGACGAAGTTTGGAATGGCAATGCGCGGCGTACGTGCCGCTCTCTAGCTTTTCCTCATGAAACATGCTTTGCTGTAGCAAAAGTGACACTTGGTCCAGTTATGTGGCATCACTGGGCCAGTCTTCGGCTTTCCCTGATAAAACATGTTTTGCCACAGTAATGACGAAGTTTGGAACAGTAATGCGCCGCGTTTGGGCCGATCTCTAGCTTTTCCTCATGGAACATGCTTTGCTGTAGTAAAAGTGACACTTGGTTTATTAATGTGCCATCACTGGGCCAGACTCCGGCTTTTCCTGTTCAAACATGTTTTGCCAGAGTAAAGACGAAGTTTGGTACAGTAATTCGCGATGTCTGCGCCGATCTCTGGCTTTTCTTAATAAAACAAGCTTTGTTGTAGTAAAAGTAACACTTGGTCCAGTCATGTGCCATCATTGGGATAGCCTCCGGCTATTCCTGTTCAAACATGTTTTGCCAGGGTAAAGACGAAATTTGGAACATTAATGCGCGGCGTCTGGGCCGGTCTCTAGCTTTTCCTTATAAAACATGCTTTGCTGTAGTAAAAGTACCACTTCGTACAGTAATGTGAGATCACTGGGCCAGATTCCGGCTTTTCATATGTGAACATGGTTTGCCTGAGTAAAGACGAAGTATGGAACAGTAATGCGCGGCTTATACGCTGATCTCTGTCCTTTCCTCATAAAACATGCTCTGCTGTAGCAAAAGTTACAATTGGTCCAGTAATGTGCAATCACTGGGCCAGACTTCGGCTTTTCCTACTAAAACATGATTTGCCAGAGTAAAGACGAAGTTTGGAACAGTAATGCGCCGCATCTGGGCCGATCTCCAGCTTTTCCTCATGAAACAAGCTTCGCTGTAGTAAAATTAACACTTGGTCCCGTAATGTGCCATCTCTGGGCCCGACTCCGGCTTTTCCTGTTCAAACCTGTTTTGCCAGGGTCAAGACGAAGTTTCGAACAATAATGCGCGGCGTCTGGGCCGGTCTCTGGCTTTTCCTCATGAAACATGCTTTGCTGTAGTAAAAGTAGCACTTGGTCCAGTAATGTACCACCACAGGGCCAGACTCCGGCTTTTCCTATAAAAACATAATTTGCTAGAGTAAAGACGAAGTTTGGTACAGTAATGCGCCGCATCTGGGCGGATCTCTGGCTTTTCCTCATAAAACACGCTTTGCTGTATTAAAAAAAAAAGACTTGGTACAGTAATGTGCCACCACTGGGCCAGCCTCCGGCTTTTCATATTAAAACATGTGTTGCCAGAGTAAAGACTAAGTTTGGAACAGTAATGCGCGGCGTTTGTGCCGATCTCTGGCCATTCCTCATAAAACCTGCTCTGCTGTAGCAAAAGTAACAATTGGTCCAGTAATTTGCCATCACTGGGCCAGACTCCGACTTTTCCTATTAAAACAAGATTTTCCAGAGTAAAGACGAAGTTTGGAACAGTAATGCGCGGCTTCTGTGCCGCTCTCTTGCCTTTCCTCATGAAACATGCTTTTCATTGGTGAAGGTTACAACTGGTCCAGTAATGTACCGCCACTGGGCCTGACTCGGGCTTTTCATATCAAAACATGTTTTTCTAGAGTTAAGACGAACTTTGCAACAGTAATGCGCGGCGTCTGTGCCGATCTCTGGCTTTTCTTCATGAAATATGCTTTGCGGTAGTAAACGTAACATTTGTTCCAGTAATGTGCCATCACTGGGCCAGACTACGGCTTTCCCTGATAAAACATGTTTTGCCAGAGTAATGTCGGAGCTTGAAACAATAATGCGCGGCGTCTGGACCGAACTCTGGCTTTTCCTCCTGAAACATGCTTTGCTGTGGTAAAAGTAACACTTGGTCCAGTAGTGTGCCGTCACTGGGCCAGACTCCGGCTTTTTATATTAAGACATGTTTTGCCAGAGTAAAGACGAAGTTTGGAACAGTAATGCGCCGCATCTGGGCCGATCTCTGGCTTTTCCTCATAAAACACGCTTTGCTGTATTAAAAATAACACTGGTAAAATTATCACTTGGTCCCCTAATGTGTCATCACTGTGTCAGACTCCGGCTTTTCCTGTTCAAACATGTTTTGCCAGAGTAAATTTGAAGTTTGGAACTGTAATGTGCGGCATCTCGGTCGATCTCTAGCTTTCCTCATGAAACATGCTTTGCTGTTGTAAAATTAACAGTTTGTCCAGTAATGTGCCATCACTGGGCCAGGCTCCAGCTTTTCCTGTTCGAACATGTTTTGCCAGGGTGAAGGCGAAGTTTGAAACAGTAATGCGCCGCGTCTGGGCCGGTCTCTGAATTTTCTTTATAAAAAATTCTTTGCTCTACTAAGAGTAGCACTTGGTCCAGTTATGTGCCACCACTGGGCCAGAATTCGGGTTTTCATATTAAAACACGTTTTGCCAGAGTAAAGACGAAGTTTGGAACAGTAAAGCGCAGACTCTGGGCCGATCGCTGGCTTTTCTTCATAAAAAATGCTTTGCTGTAGTAAAAGGAAAAATTGGTCCAGTAATGTGCCATCACTGGGCCAGACTTCGGCTTTTCCTATTAAAACATGATTTGCCAGAGTAAAGACGAAGTTTATAACAGTAATGCGCCGCATCTGGGCCGATCTCCAGCTTTCGCTCATAAAAAAATCTTTGCTGTAGAAAAATTAACACTTGGTCCCCTAATGTGCCATCACTGGGCCAGCCTCCGGCTTTTCCTGATAAAACATGTTTTGCCAGAGTAAATACGAAGTTTGGAACAGTAATGCGCGGCGTTTGTGCTCTCTCTGGCCTTTCCTCATAATACATGCTTTGCTGTAGTAAAAGTAACAATTGCTCCAGTAATGTACCACCACTGTGCCAGACTCCGGCCTTTCATATTAAAACATGTTTTGCCAGAGTAAAGACGAAGTTTGGAGCAGTAATTCGCGGCGTCTGTGCCGATCTTTGGCTTCTCCTTATAAAACATGCTTTGCTGGAGGTAAAGTAACACTTGGTCTAGTAATGCGCCATCAGAGCGCCACACTCCGGCTTTTCCTATCAAAACATGTTTTGCCAGAGTAAATTCAAAGTTTGGAAAAGTAATGCGCGGCGTCTCGGCCGATCTCTAGCTTTTACTCATGAAACATGCTTTGCTATAGTGAAAGTAACACTTGGTCCAGAAATGTGCCATTACTGGGCCAGACTCCGTCTTTTTCTGATAAAACATGTTTTGCCAGAGTCAAGACGAAGCTTGGAACAGTCATGCGCGCTGTCTGTGCCGATCTCTCGTTTTCCCTCATAAAGCATGCTTTGCTATAGTATTTGTAACACTTGGTCCAGTCATGCGCCACCACTGGGCCAGAATCTGGCTAGTCCTATTGAAACGTGTTTTGCCTGAGTAAAGTCGAAGTTTGGAATAGTAATGCGCGCTGTCTGTGCCGATCTCTCGGTTTTCCTCATAGAAAATGCTTTGCTGTAGTAAAAGTAACACTTGATCCAGTAATGTGCCACCACTGGGCCATAATCTGGCTATTCTTAGTGAAGCATGTTTTTCTAGAGTAAAGTCGATGTTTGGAACAGTAATGCGCGGCGTGTGGGCCGGTCTCTGGCTTTTCCTATTAAAACATGATTTGCCAGAGTGAAGACGAAGTTTGGAAAAGTAATGCGCCGCGTCTGGGCCGATTTTTGCCTTTTCCACATGAAACATGCTTTGCTTTAGTAAAAGTAACACCTGGTCCAGTAATGTGCAATCACTGGGCCAGCCTCCGGATTTTCCTGTTCAAACATGTTTTTCCAGAGTAAAGACGAAGTTTGGAACTGTAATGTGCGGCGTCTGGGCTGATCTCTAGCTTTTCCTCATAAAACATGCCTTGCTGTATTAAAAGTAACACTTGTTACAGTAATGTGCCATCACTGGGCCAGACTCCGGCTTTTCCTGTTCAAACATGTTTTGCCACGGTAATGACGAAGTTTGAACAGTAATGGACCGCGTCTGGGCCGGTCTCTGGCTTTTCCTTATCAAACATGCTTTGCTGTAGAAAAATTAGAACTTGGTCCAGAAATGTGCCACCACTGGGCAAGAATCTGGCTATTCCTATTAAAACATGTTTTGCCACAGTAAAGTCGAAGTTTGGAACAGTAATGCGCGGCGTCTCGGCCCATCTCTGCCTTTTCCACATGAAACATGCTTTGCTGTATTAAAAGTAACACTTGTTCCAGTAATGTGCCAGCACTGGGCCAGACTACGGCTGTTCCTATAAAAACATGTTTTTCCAGAGTAAAGACGAAGTTTGGAAAAGTAATTCGCAGAGTCTGGGCCGATTTCTGCCTTTTCCTAATAAAACATGCTTTGCCGTAGTAAAAGTAAAAGTTGGTCCAATAGTGTGCCAGCACTGGGCCGGACTCCGGATTTTCATATTGAAACATGTTTTGCCAGAATAAAGACGAAGTTTGGAACAGTAATGCGCGACGTCTGCGCCGATCTCTGTCGTTTCCTCATGAAACATGCTTTGTTGTAGTAAAAGTAACACTTGGTCCAGTCATGTGCCATCACTGGGCCAGACTCCGGCTTTTCACATTAAAAGATGTTTTGCCAGAGTAAATTAGAAGTTTGGAACAGTAATGCGCGGCGTCTCGGCCCATCTCTGGCTTTTCCTCATGAAACATGCCTTGCTGTAGTAAAGTAACACTTGGTCCAGTAATGTGACATCACTGGGCCAGACTCCGGCTTTTCCTGATAAAACATGTTTTGCCATAGTAAAGACGAAGCTTGGAATATTCATGCGCGCTGTCTGTGCTGATCTCTCGCTTTCCCTTATAAAACATGTTTGCTGTAGTAAAAGTAGCACTTGGTCCGGTAATGTGCCACCACTGGGCCAGACTCTGGCTTTCCATATTAAAACATGTTTTTCCAGAGTAAAGACGAAGGTTGGAACAGTATTGCGCCGCGCCTGGGCCGATTTCTGCCTTTTCCACATAAAACATGCTTTGCTGTAGTAAAAGTAACACTTGTTCCAGTAATGTGCCAGCACTGGGCCAGACTCCGGCTTTTTATATTAAAACATGTTTTGCCTGAGTAATTACGAAGTTTGGAACAGTAATGCGCGGCGTCTCGGTCGATCTCTGGCTTTTCCTCATGAAACATGCCTTACTGTAGTAAATGTAACACTTTTTCCAGTAATGTGCCAGCACTGGGCCGGACTCCGGCTTGTCATATTAAAACATGTTTTGCCAGACTACAGACGAAGTTTGGGATAGTAATGCGCGGCGTCTCGGCCCATCTCTGGCTTTTCCTCATGAAACATGCTTTGCTGTAGTGAAAGTAACACTTGGTCCAGAAATGTGCCACCACTGGGCAAGAATCTGGCTATTCCTATTAAAACATGTTTTGCCAGAGTAAAGTCGAAGTTTGGAACAGTAATGCGCGGCGTCTCGGCCCATCTCTGCCTTTTCCACATGAAACATGCTTCGCTGTATTAAAAGTAACACTTGTTCCAGTAATGTGCCATCACTGGGCCACACTCCGGCTTTTCATATTAAAACATGTTTTGAAAGAGTAAAGACGAAGCTTGAATCATTTATGCGCGCTGTCTGTGCTGACCTCTCCCTTTCCCTCATAAAACATGGTTTGTTGTAGTAAAAGGAACACTTGGTCCAGTAATGTGCCATGACTTGTCCAGACGCTCGCTTTTCTTATCAAAACATGTTTTGCCAGAGTAATGACGAAGTTGGGAACAGTAATGCGCCGGGTCTGGTCTGATCTCTGGCTTTTCCTCATAAAACATGCTTTGCTGTTTTAAAAGTAACGCATGGTCCAGTACTGTGCCATCACTGGGCCAGACTCCGGCTTTTCCTATTAAAAACTGATTTGCCAGATTAAAGACGAAGTTTGAAACAGTAATGCGCCGCATCTGGGCCGATCTCCAGCTTTTTCTCATTAAACAAGCTTTGCTGTAGTAAAAGTAACACTTGGTCCCATAATGTGCCATCACTGGGCCAGGCTCCGACTTTTCCCGTTGAAACATGTTTGGCCAGAGTACAAACGAAGTTTGGAACAGCAATGCGCAGCGTCTGCGCCGATCTCTCGCTTTTCCTCATAAAACATGCTTTGCTGCAGTTAAAGTAACACTTGGTCCAGTATTGTGCCGTCAGTGCGATAGACTCCGGCTTTTCCTATTAAAAAATGTTTTGCCAGAGTAAATTCGAAGCTTCGAACAGTAATGCGCGGCGTCTCGGCCGATCTCTGGCGTTTCCTCATGAAACATGCTTTGGTGTAGTAACAGTAACACTTGGTCCAGAAATGTGCCATTACTGGGCCAGAATCTGGCTATTCCGATTAAAGCATATTTTGTCAGAGTAAAGTCGAAGTTTGGAACAGTAATGCGCGGCGTTTGGGCCGATCTCTGACTTTTCCTCATGAAACATGCTTTGCTGTATTAAAAGCAACACTTGGTACAGTAATGTGCCATCACTGGGCCAGACTACGGCTTTTCCTATTAAAACATGTTTTGTCAAGGTAATGACAAAGTTTGGAAAAGTAATGCGCCGCGTCTGGGCCGATTTCTGCCTTTTCCACATGAAACATGCTTTGCTGTAGTAAAAGTAACACTTGTTCCAGTAATGTGCCACCACTGGGCAAGAATCATGCTATTCCTATTAAAACATATTTTGCCACAGTAAAGTCGAAGTTTGGAACAATAATGCGCGGCGTTTTGGCCTATCTCTGGCTTTTCTACATGAAACATGCTTTGCTGTATTAAAAGTAACACTTGGTACAGTAATGTGCCATCACTGGGCCAGACTCCAGCTTTTCATGTCAAAACATGTTTTGAAAGAGTAAAGACGAAGCTTGGAACAGTAATACAAAGCGTCTGTGCCGATCTCTGGCTTTTCCTCCTGAAACATGCTTTGCTATAGTAAAATAACACTTGGTCCAGTAATGTGGCATTACTAGGACAGACTTCGGCATTTCCTATTAAAACATGTTTTGCCAGAGTAAAGACGAAGTTTGGAACAGTAATGCGCAGAGTCTAGGCCGATCTCTGGCTTTTCTTAATGAAACATGGTTTGTTGTAGTAAAAGTAACACTTGGTACAGTCACGTGCCATCACTGGGCCAGACTCCGGCTTTTCATGTCAAAACATGTTTTGAAAGAGTAAAGACGAAGCTTGGAACAGTAATACAAAGCGTCTGTGCCTATCTCTGGCTTTTCTTAATAAGACATGCTTTGCTGTACTGAAAGCAACACTCTGTCCAGTAGTGTGCCATCACTTGAACAGACTCCGGCTTTTCATATTCAAACATTTTTTCCCAGAGTAAAGATGAAGTTTGGTACAGTGATGCGCGGCGTCTGTGCCGCTCTCTGGCCTTTCCTCATAAAACATGCTTTTCTGTAGTGAAAATATTGAAACATGTTTTGCCAGAGTAAAGACGAAGTTTGGAATAGTAATGCGCGGCGTCTCGGCCGATGTCTGGCTTTTCCTCATTAAACATGCTTTGCTCTACTGAAACTAACATTTGGTCCAGTAATGTGCCATCACTGGGCCAGACTCCGGCTTTCCCTGATAAAACATGTTTTGACAGAGTAATGACGAAGTTTGGAACAGTGATGCAAAGCGTCTGTGCCGCTCTCTGGCCTCTCCTCATAAAAAAAGATTTTCTGTAGTGAATGCAACACTTGGTCCAGTAATGTGCCATCACTTGGACAGACTCCGGCTTTTCATATTAAAACATTTTTTTCCAGAGTAAAGACGATGTTTGGAAACAGTAATGCACGGCGTCTGTGCCGCACTCTGGCCTTTCCTCATAAAACATTCTTTTCTGTAGTGAAAGCAACACTTGGTCCAGTAATGTGTAATCACTTGAACAGACTCCGGCTTTTCATATTGAAACATGTTTTGCCAGAGTAAAGACGAAGTTTGGAATAGTAATGCGCGGCGTCTCGGCCGATGTCTGGCTT
>JAABKJ010009628.1:0-11158 GCA_011634705.1 Andricus grossulariae
AGTACACCATAAATTATTTTGAATTTCTCCAAGTCTTTTGTATTCTCTGAAATCTACTCAATTCTCTGAATTCTTCTGAATTTTCTGATTTCTTCTCAATTGTCTAAATTCATTTAATTCTCTGAACTCTTTCAAATTCTCTGAAATCTTTCGAATTCTATTATTTCTTTTGTATTCTCTAAATTCCTTTGAAATTCTATAATTTTTTTTTAATTCTGTGAATGCTTTTGAAGTTTGCAAAATCTTTTGCACTCTGTGAATCCTTCTGAATTCTCTAAATTCTTCTTAATTCTTTGAATTCTTCTTAATTCTCTGAATTCTTCCGCTATTCTCTGAACTCTTCCGAATTCTATGAATTCTTTCAAATTCTTTAAATTCTCTGAATTGTTTTGAAATTTTCTGAACTCTCTTTACTGTTTTGAATTTGTTGCATTCACGGGATCACTGCATTTTTAAAATGTTTTTTAATTATCTTGAAATAATAAGAATACACGTTTAATTATTTTAACTTTCTTTTAATATTTTTGATTCTGTAGAATTCACACGTATTGTACAGAAATTTTTAAGTTTGTTTCTTAATTGCATTGAAATATTTATAAAACACCATGAATTGATCTGAATTTCTGCAAGTCTTTTGTATTCCATGGACTCTCCTGAATTCTCTGATCATTTTTGAATTGTCTGCATTTTTTTGAATTCTGTGACATATTTCAAATTCTATAAATTCTTTCTTATTATCTAAACTTTTTAAAAATATCTTAATTTATTTTGAATTCTGTGAATTCTTTTGAGATCTGTAAATTCTTCGGAATTCTCTGAATTCTTATAAGTTCTCTAAATTCTTCTGAATTCTCTGAATGGTTTCGAATATCATTCAGTGATATCATTCGATATCACTGAATGTTTTAAAAATGTTTTTTAATTATCTTGAAATCATTAGAATACACCTTGAGTCAGTTTGAACTCCTTCTTTTGAATATTTTCAATTCATTTAAAATCTTTAGAATACGCGTTAAATTACTTTAACTTTCTTCGAATATTTTGAATCCTGTAGAATTCTACAGAATTCAAAACACTTGAAGGAATTCAAAATAATTCAACGCGTATTCTAAAGATATCGAAAGAATTCAGAAAACTGAAAAAGAATTCAGAAGACTATTTGAATACAAAATATTTCAGAGAATTAAAAAAAAAATCAGGAGAATCCAGATAATACGACAGACTTGTACAAATTCAAAATAATTAATGGTGTATTTTAAAGGTTTTAAGAGAGTTAAAAAAAACTTCAAAAGAAGTCAAAGGAGTACATGTAGATTCTAGGATGGAAGTTAAAATAATTCTACGTGTATTCTAAAGATTTTAAGAGAATTCAGAAAATTCAAAAAAAAAACTGAAGGAGTTCAAAGTAACTTGAAATGTATTCTAATAATTCAAAGATAATTAAAAATCATTAAAGGAATTCAGTGGTCTCGTGAGAATTAAATAATTCAGAACATTTCAAATAATTCAGAAAATTCAAAAGAATTCAGATAATTTAAAAAATAAAAGACAATACAAAATAATTCATAGAATCCAAAATATTTCAGTGAATTGGAAAGAATTCAGACATTTCAAAATTTGGAAGAGAATTTAGAATAATTCAGGACAGTTTAAAGTATACAAAAGACTTGGAGAAAGATAGAACAATTCATGATGTATGGTAAAGGTTTCAAGAGAATTAAAAGAAATTTAATTCTGAAGAATTCGTTCGAATTCTACAGGAATCAAAATATACAAAGAAAGTTAAAATAATTCAACGTGTATTCTAAAGGAAAAGATATTTTATAAGAATCTCGTATCTTAGTTGCCGTTTGAAGTTGCACCATTGATATTTACAACCTCCTGCAAATTTAAAATTACTCTTGCGCACACACCCTCATCGGTGACACATGGACTGTCGTCCATCTAACGCATTTATCCGATTGGTTAATCTTTAATTGTTAATTACTCATTAATTATTACCTTTACAACCAATTTTTTAATTTTTTTTTATTTTATTTATTTATTTTGTTTATTATTTATTTATTATTATTATATTTATCAGGGGTGTAACCAGAAAAATTTTCGGGGCAATTCCAACTGAAAAAAAATTTGGGGGAGGGCGTCCGTCCGACTTCATTTAAAATAATCATAAATAGTTCTGAGACTGTATTGTGTTCACTATTCGTTCACTATTTTATTAAGTATTCAATTTAGTATTCAACTCAGAAAAATTCATGAAATCAGAATAAAGGAAAGTAGGGTATGGTGTCAGTGCGGGGCACGGTGACGCTCACAAATAATGCTCGTGTTTTTTATTTTCATATTAGCTTTTTCACATAAAATAGATTTCTTGAGTACTAAAGAAATCTAATATGAAATAATAAGAAAAACTAATATGAAAATGAAGAAACATGAGCATTAGTTATATGACTCACCGTGCCCCGCACTGACACCATACCCCACTTTCCCCTACATACTTTTTGTATGTATTTGGATCTACACACAGAAAAAAACAAAATGTAATAGATACAGCGACTTCAGAGTAATCTTACCTGCAACAAAAATGAACTTCACGTGTTAAGATTTACCCATCACACGGGAATTGATTACCATGTCCATTCTATTAAATCTTTTTTCGTTTCGATACAAAAAAATTCAATTTCATCTACTGGAAAATTATCCGCAACAAAAATTCACTTGTGTTTTTTCTGTGTAACATATTTTTGATTGCACAATAAATAAAAGAACAGTTTGATTTTTTTTAAGTAAAAAAAAGTTGTATTCGCTCAACGTATATAACACGGGCATTTTTTCCATCAAAATCAATAATACTGTGCGAGCTATCTCGAGAATGACATCAAAGGAATGGGAAAGTTTTCATCATTGTTTGCCCGCCCGTCCTCGACATGTGTCTGTTCTTTTTGCTCCCGCAAACCCTCACGCTCGGGACGGAAGTTGATCGAGTTTTTGGCGCGCTCACTTCAACCTACGCTAGCTCGCTCATTTTTCGCTTGAAAAATCTGAAACTTTCCAAC
Source organism: Andricus grossulariae (assembly GCA_011634705.1). Classification (NCBI taxonomy): domain Eukaryota; kingdom Metazoa; phylum Arthropoda; class Insecta; order Hymenoptera; family Cynipidae; genus Andricus; species Andricus grossulariae. The sequence goes on from JAABKJ010009628.1 coordinate 3,057, forward strand.
AAACTTCTTTCGGCCGTTATGAAGAACTTCTCCGCGGAAAGTTGTTTGAACTCGAAAATTCCCTCGATACTTTCTTCCGCCGAACGTGAAAAAGCATGGTAATAAATAGCTATTGACAAACATCGATATATTATTAAACAATTAACTTTTTCATGCACGAATCGCATCGACAGAGTTGGGGTTCAAGTTTCAAGTCATTTCGTTCAAATGAAAAAAAGTTACGTCGAACTTATTTTAAAAAACGCATTAAATTCCGTTCGTCGAAATTTGTAGTTTATATTTTATTTTTCACAAAGTTGAAATACAACAACAAAAATGTCTGCACAAAAATTGTGCTCTTCATTAAGCGCAGCTCTATATTTTCATATTTTTTGAGTCGTTTTTTTTTTAAATTTGAGCTTCAGATAATATTTTGCATCACTTTATCTCGAATGGGAGGCAAGGAATAGAAAGCTGAGCGTCCCGTCGGTTATTGCATCCGGGGCCTTAATTGCGATGTCACCTAAGGCTTGAGAAAACTGCAATTTCATTTTTACCATAAAATTTAATAATAATTTATCAAATTTACCCATCTTTGACGATCTGGTTGGATTTTCTCGATTTCTAGGTTACACTTTTAGTTTCGCGGTAAAAACTTTTTTATAAAAATGAATTGAATTGTCCGTATGAAGAAGTATAATGGGAAAGAATAGTCGTATGTAAGAATTTGATATTGTTTCTTCGAAAGAATAACTAATAAGGGGCCATTAATATATTACGTAATCAATTTTTCACCCATTTTTGACCCCCCGGTGTAATCAACCATAATCATTTCCCGTGTGGGGTTTGCTGGTCCTCCATATGACGCTTCCCCAGGTTGCGGATATAGGAACGCCTCCCAGCTATGGGTGGTACCGGGCAAATCAGATACCTGGGGCGGGCAAAACCCAGCTAAGGAAAGGAACACCGAATTAAAACCAGCCATGAGTAGGTATGTTAAAAACAAAAGACCCCAAGGGAGTAGCCATCTCCCCACGGATTCCGATCGAGTTCCAGCCCCGGTGGTCAGTGCCGGTCCCATGGATTGGGGGGGGGGGCAAACATACTTTGACAGGATCTTCTGCGAGGAGTTCAGTGGTCCTTTGGACTTGACAGAGGAGGTGGAAGTGTCCGTCAACAAGATGGACATCGCAGAAATGGATGCCAAACTCTCAGAGACATATGGTCTCTTCGAGAAGTTACGAAGCACCATCAAAGAAATGGTGGATTTTTGCAGCACTAAGAGGAACATGTGGCTTCCAATTAGGGACGGGCTAGAACGAGCAGAGCAACTTGTCAACGAACTACGCGATCACTCTATAACGACCAAAGGGCTTCACAGGGATCTGATCGAAAATATTGGACGAACTGCCAGAACGAGAGCCGTGACCCGAAAGGAGAAGGCAAACAAGAAGACAGACGAAAGTTGCACTCGGACACACGAAGCCGCGGCAACTCCCACTCCCCGTGATAGGAAGCGAGAAAGGCAGACCATTCTGTGCCCTGCAGAAGCGAGTGCCTCAAGGCGAGAAGAGAAGAAGCGGAGGATCTGCTCCGCTACGGTGACGACCTCAACACCCAAGAAGGACGATGAAGGGACGCCTGCAGAGGCAACCCAAGCTAGATAGAAGAAGATGAGAAAAAGGCGAGCTAGACCCGAGGCAATTATCATAAAACCTGCCGCGGGCTTAAGCTACGCATAAATCCTTAAGGACCTTACACGTAACGTGAAACCTGACACCCTTGGTTTTAAAATTAAGGGTGTCAGAGAGACCAGGAACGGCGAGGTCCTTGTGGAAGCAGGACCTTCAGCGGACGGAAGATTAAAGCTATCGGCTGTCATTAAAGAGGCCATCGTAAATGGGGGTAGTGTGAGGTGGGGGTGCGTGTTCTTCCGTGTACACAGGAAGGCGGATGCAATAAGGTGCTACCGCTGCCTAGGCTTCGGCCACATGGCAGCGAACTGCGATGGTCCAGATAGGACCAAATCATGCTGACGATGCGGCAAAGAGGAGAATTAGGCTGCAGTTGAGGAAGCCTCTTGGACGTGCAAGCTAACATCGTAGCTGGGCAGGTCCGCTGGAATCCCAGTACACCAGGAGAAGCCCAAGCCGGGAGAAATGATGAAGGCCGAGGCACGGCCAAAAAAACAGCACCCCCTGAAGTAATGCGAAAGCGGTTCCGGAGGGATTGATGCCAAGGAGAAAGGGGGTTTAGGGGGTCCCTTGATGGCATTATTACGATAACAAAGTTGATTCCGTATAATGCATAATTATACGCAAGATATAATTGAATATTGTATATGTCAGGGTCATTGTAGTGATGCGACCAAGGTCCCCACACTACCGAGAAGTGCGGACCCTTCACGGTGTGTTGTTGAACATGTTCCAACTTCCCTCGTAAAAAAAAACCATAATCATTTGATTGCCCCCCCCCCTCTATTACGTAATCATCTTTAAGACTTATTAGAATACCTGATTTTGTAAACTTTACACAGCACTCGAAACAAATCGTTCCTTGAAGACATTTTTTCGTAACGTCAATGTGGAACATATTTTGAAAGCGCACGAAACGATTTTCCATGCGCGCGGAATTTTAAAAAAGTTGAAAGAAAGAAGAGATTTATGAAAATAGGAATTAAAACATATGATTACGTAATCACTCAAACAATACCCCCTCCCCCATGTAATAATTCGTAATCGTATGCATGACCCCCCCCCTATGATGATTACGTAATATATAGACGGCCCCTAAGATGCGACTGTATTAAACGTGAGTTTAGGAGAGACTGATTTTTAAAGGGAAAAAACCTAGACGAGTGTCCATTTACACTGGCTAAATAAAAATTGTTAGCTCTTTTTTGGATGAACAACTTTTGACTATTCATTTCTTTTTTCGTAGCTTGTGTCGTTTGTCCAAAAATTTATTTTTAATTTTAATGTTCTTTTCTACGAATAAATCAAAAACTATCCGTCCTATCAAAAAGTGATTATTATCAAATTTGTACACCTTTTTTGAGTGCAAAATTTTTGTCTTCACATTTTTCCCTATCTTGCATAGTTTTACCTCATAATGGAATTTTTTTTCATACATTGAGTGTTGAAAAAAATGGTCTCAAAAAGTTTGAAAATGCTCCAACTTTTAGAATCTTTCTCCAAAATAGCAGACATACATACAAACATACATACATACAGGCAGACAGACACATTCGCAAAAACCTGTTTTTCGGATGCAGAGGGTTTCAAAACGTATACATTTGACAAAAATTGGGGTTGTCAAATTTTACACAAATCTAATACCTTCTCTGACGAGAATGTAAAAATATACGCAAAGATTTCTTAAAGTTATTTTTTGGTCCCGAATTCACTCTGAGACATTAAAATACTAGAATTTTATTTATAGATAACGGAAAGGAATACGTAAATAAATCAATTATTAACTTAACTAAAATATTTAGTATTAGACACGCAAAAACTCCTAAATATCATGCACAAGCAAACCCAACAGAACGATGTAATAGATCAATAGAAATGACACTAAAGGCATATTTAGATTTTCAATTTTCGTTGAATACAGCTAAACATTGTTGGGACAGTTTTTACACCGGTTTTTAAACATAGGTAGATAAATTAAACCGATACAAGCTCTAAATCAAGGTGTAGGGAAAAAGCAACATTGAATTCCAGGAATCAGAAAAATGTGCAGGTAGGATGCGAAAATTGAAAATAATCAGAGAAGTAGTTGCAAATTTAGATAAAGCGAATGAAACACATTCAAGTTATTACAATCTTAGGCGTAGATCGATAAGATTCAAAATTGGCGAAAAGGTATCAACTAACACTAGCAAAGACACAGAACTAACACAAGCAAAGACACAGCCAAATAGAACAAATATGTATTGAGACAGCTACAGGCGGAACAGAAAGAGTTATATATGGCAACGAAAGAAAATGAGTATTACGAGGAGTATAGAAGGAAGGGGATGAGGAAAGGCGTTTCCGAATTCCTATGGAAATGGTAAAATTGAATCTTCTTCAGAAATGAATAAGAATTGATACATAAGAATGAAATTACTGTTAAACAAATCATGTACTAGACCCTAAACAAACACAAAAGAAAAATAGTCAAGATAGAATTCTAGTTAAAAATAAAGTAGAGTTTTGATATCAGTTACTTTTTAGCAGAAGAACCAAAGAGAGCAGAATAGCAGAAGAAGAAGACACCAAAATCTGTATGAAGGAAAAAATAAATAACACAATATTTAAATCTTTGAAATAATAGAAAGTCAAAAATCAAGATTTTAGAAATAGAAAATTCAGTTTGAAGTAGAACTTGAGAATAGAAAATGAAAAATACAGAAAAAGAAAAGATATTTATTTATACCATGGAAAATATGAAAGCAGCTGAGATAATAGTAGTATTTTATTTTATATTTTTTTAGAGATAGATTTTTTATATATTTGTTACAGAAAAAGAAGAAGGATGGTTGACATCAAGATGTGGGGAATGTAGGACTGCGAAATTTATGATTCGAGTGGAATTATACTTTTCACAATATCTATTGTGAGGAGAGCTCGAACCGGACCAAGAACTGTAATACGTTCTCGGATTCGAGAAAAACAGAATATCTCAAAGACGGTTGAGTGGAAACTCATAGCAAATTCAAGGACATTCTACAGATTATTTCCGGACAAAATAAAGAAAAAAATCAATTGAACTCTGAAGGATGTCACAATGTGAAGAATTCTTGAAGAAGAAGTAAACCCGTCCCAAACAGTTGGGGGGGGGGGTATAACAAAGTTATAAACCCCCCGGGTTCAGGAGGCCTTGTGGGTCAGGGCAAGCGAGTCGGGAGAGGACCAATGTCTCCAATAAGTTCTTGCCACCCTGACATCCCCAAGAACCACCTTTAAACCTGCTCTCGGGCTACGCCGATGAGATTTACAAACGCTTGAGGGCCAGCAGGTTCCCCGCATCCTTGTAAGTTTAAAACAGTAAACCCTGACATGATGTACCTTGACATGTACCTTGACATTTACTCCTCCGCAAATTTGCAAACAGCGAAATGGTTCAGCCCACATTATACTGATAGGATGCCTTTTTATATTTGCAGTACAGAAGATTTTCTGGAAAGCCCCACCTTTTTTATTGTTTCTTATATTTTTTTACAGTTTCTGGTTATATAAGAAAGGCATCATATCGGTTGTATAGAGGCTCAACAATCTTTGAGGCTAATAGCATTTCTGTAAATATAATTTTTGATTCTTTCCCGTAAAAGATGAAAAACATCACAAAAGGAAAAATATATTTTTGCAGAACTTTTCTAGTTGCGTAAACTCTTACCAGAACACTTTTTTGTACCTTTCATTATTTCCCAGAAAAATGCAAAAATTCGATTTTTTTAAATAATTCTAGAACAATTTTTGTTGTTTGAATCTATCGAGAGAGCAAGAATTCCCACGTCGTATAACAAAAGAAAATATCGAATACTTACGCTTATTTGGAAAATACTGGATTTTGAATCAAGTTTCTGTAAATTTTAGAGAATTCGTAGGTAATCTTCAAATATTTATAACAAATCCAAAAATATTGTTGAACAAACTGTGAAATACGTTATACTTTATTTTCACCATTGAGTGATAAATCCAAACACCAAATCATTTTTACACACACTCAACAAGTGTAAACTGTTGACCGTCAAGCAGCACTGGACGCAAAAAATAAGATCTCTTGCAACAGCGAAACAGCGCCTTGAACGGCGAGTAAACTGGATTCAGGAGAATTACACCTTTTCAACTCATCCTTCTCGCCTGTTCAATGAAATGACATGTGCCGTTAAAAATCTGCCTAGCCGAGAAGAAATTCAAGTCTTCTGCGAAAAAGTGTATGGAGATACTTATCAGCTAAATGAGGACGCTTCAGATATATCACTCTTTCGTAACTTTTGCCAAATGCAAAGCTTGCACGATCCAGAGGAAGAGTGTCCACTAGTTACTGCTGAAGAAATGAAGCAAGTTATTGCTAGAACTAGGAACTTTTCAGCGCCAGGGCCAGATAAAATCAACAACTTTTGGTCGAAGAAGTTAATTTCTACGCACCAACATCTAGCTTGTATATTTACTACTTTCTTAAACGGAGAACAACCCATCCCGCAGTGGCTAGTGAAAGCACGCACGGTATTGGCCCATAGCTTGTTTAAACACCAGCTACATGCTATTCACTGGAATCCTCAAAGAGAGGATATTAACATCTATCGAGCCGATATGGAGTGCAATAGTTGAACAAAGTGGATGCAAGAGAGAACTGGCAGGTTGCAGGGAGAACCTGTTAATAGACAGGTGTATTACCCAAGATTCGAGCAGGTATCAACGTAATCTGTCCATGGTTTGGATTGACTACCGTAAGTCATTCGATAACACGAACCATGAGCTACTCATTAAGCTCCTTGAGTGCCTGAAGGTGCATTAAAAAATTGTGATATGTATAAAAGAGCGTATACTCTTGTGGCGCACAAGATTTGTCATAACATCTGACAAAAGACAAGTGACTACCAGCTATATCACATATTTGTTTGCCTGCTCCGAGGCAAAAGCTCTGGATACCTATGTGGCCCGCCGAACAGAAGAGAATATAAAGTCAACCAACTTTTATACATGGACCTTAACATCCTTGTGGAGGCGGTGAATAGGTACTCTAAAGCGATTGGCATGAGCTTCGGACTGGACAAGTGTGCCTGCGTCCACCTACAACAAGGAAGACTAGAAACTGGATCAACGCGTGACGATCAGAATGTTAAACTCATAGGCGGAAATACCATTCAATATCTTGGTTATGGAGAAACATATACATATCTTGGAATACCGCAGGCGGAAACCCAAAGTGTGCGTGTGTTAAAAACGGCCCTTGAAAAAAGGTATCGCTGAATTCTCAGCAAATTTGGGCTTCCGAATTATTGGGAAAGAATAAGATCCAGGCGACCAATATGCTGGCCGTTCCTATACTGCTCTACACGTTTGGTGCAGTAAATTGGAACGTCGATGAGTTGAAGCAACTTGACCGAAGTACACGGCAGATGATGACAATCCATCAAAGTCATCATCCTAGATCTTCCGTACCTCGAATATACCTACCTCGAGATAAAGAGGGTAGAGGCTTGCTAAGCTTGGAGCGTCTTCATCGAAGAATGGTTCTGGATACAGCCTGCTCAGTTCTAAATAGTGTAGATTCTCTTATGCGACTCGTACATCAACATGAAGTCGTCAATGCTGCGGCGTTTCTATACCGTGCCGCAGAGATACTTGGCCTCCCATTTGATTCCAGCGACACTACACATGGCCTAGCATCACTAACACCTTCGGTGCTCAAAAGACGTGTACAGGAAGCAGAAGATACGCTTCTACAATGAAAACATATTGACAAGCCCCTTCATGGTAAATTCTACGGCATCAACGTAGAGAAGAGCTCTCGATGGGTCTGTCCAACATGTTTACAAGTCTGCTGGATTGAGATCGGAGACTGAGGGATTTCTTTTTACTTTACCAACTGACGAGCATGCAAGCAAGAGCCAGAAACACTTAGACATGTTCTCAGTGGATGCTCAAAGTATGCATGCTACGTAGGGCTGTAAAGTTTCATGAAACTTTGACCAAATGAAAAGTTTCCTGAAACTTTGGAAACGTTTCAAAATATCCAAAGTTTCAAACATTAGGGCCGGAAAATTCAAAATATAAAAAATACTATCAAGTATCAAATATAAACATTTAATAGTATCCTTTGTGTTTCAAAGCAAATCGTTTCAACTTATTTAAATAAATAAATCACGTGTTAATTGTTAATAAAATGTAATTTTTGCAAAATTTTGTTTGAAAAATTTGAAAATTGATTTCAATAAAATTAAAATAAATGTAATATTTAATACATTTTTAGTTTTTAGAACGTTTCATTTTTAAAACTATTTCATTAAAAATATAGGAACTTCGAATGAAAATGACTAAAATAACATCCTGCTATTTCATTAAACTATCAGGTTTACTTTTATAAATTGTTTTCTTTCAAAAACATGCTTTAATTTTTATCAGTGCTAT